>JAODLI010002536.1:0-10462 GCA_027575585.1 Percopsis omiscomaycus
GAATTTCGTGTGCATTTGTGAATTTTGTGTGCATTTGTGAATCTTCTGTGCATTTGTGAATCTTCTGTGCATTTGTGAATCCTGTGTGTGTATTCATGCGTGTGCATGTATGAATCCTGTGTGTGCATATGTGAATGTAGTGTGTGCATTTATCTTTATTGAGACTGTATTAGCTCCATAAACTCAGGCCAGAGAAATTCCACCTGAAATTCTGACTAGGTCGTTCCTTTGCACATTTCCGAATAGGAGAGTTGATATTTCCTAGTTCCCACTTCAATGGAATGCACGCCAGCCGAGCAACAGGTAATAGGGTTAGCAGGGATTAGGCTAAAGAAATGTAGCCTGGTTATATTAATAATGATCTTTCAAACCTCAATATGTAGCGACAGCCTGTATCTACATATTGAGGCCTGTTTGGTTCTGTTATATCACTATTCTATTCAACACAATTTCACAAAGTGGCACAAATGTGCAGATTCTAATTGGACCAGTCTAATTTACTGGAATAAAAGATGACTAACTAGGTTAGGTCATTTTCATTATTGTGCTGCTGTACAAGGCTGACGTCGCAAGCTGCAGCCTGTTTTACTAAATCGTCCCGGATCCCCTCCATTCAAAAGTGTGTCTACCAGTAAAGTGCGGAGGCATTCACACACAGAAATACAGAGCAGTACCGTAGGGCCAGTGTGTATGTGCCAGGCTGTCTTTGACTTTCCCTTATGAGGTAGCTGCCCTCTGCCTGCATCAATAGCTGGTCAGCCTCTTCTCTAGAGATCATTCCATGGTACCTGCAAACATACAAAAGGAAGTAGTTTTAGACCTTGCGCATGTACATCACAAACAAATCACTCAATTAGGAAGTAATTACCAAACAATTAATGTAATGATTACATTTTTAATTCTTGACCTTAAATTAAACATATACTCCTGTTTTTAATCCAGAATAGAAATGTCATTACTACACTTATATTGTGCATACCAAAATAACATAAAATAAGCAAAATAATACCAGAAGATGCATACAAGAGCATACAGATACATATAATTTGCTTTGTTTCACAAATCAGTTTGTGAACTCTCAGAACAATCTGTTAGAGAATAACTGAGCCATCAGTGCCCTGGTGGGTAGTGCACTAATGCTGCGTTCGATTATATGTAGGAACTGGGGATTTCCAACAGGGAAAAATAAAATGAAACGCCCCCTCATCTCGGAATTCCATGTTGGGATCTTGGGTTCCCAACTTGACGTCACAGCAACATGGCTGAGAGTAAAAGCACCAACAGGTTTGCGTGCAAGACAAATTTGAGTGAAAACGGGACGTGCAGAGAATTCCATAGGGGCAAGGGCTCAAATTTTAAAAAGGGGCATATATCACGATGAAGTGAATTTTAAGTAATTCCAATATTAGTTATAAATAATAACTACGTATTCATTATAACCCTGCATCTACTTCATCATTATAACCCTGGTAAACATTGGAAACAGAAACAGTGTGTGGTCACAATTATTTATAAATATTATTTACAAAACAGAGTGAAAACTTCAATGAACCAGTGTCCACGTGCAATGGTAATCCCAACAGCAGTTCCTTTCCTCTGAAAATCAGAGACGGAGTTTGCACTTCCTGCAGAGCGTATTAGAATATTATTTTTTGCAGTGTCTGCAGCATCCTCTCTTTGCCTTCACCGGGAAATGTGCGACCACATCCTTGTGCACAACTATTGGTGGTTCACATGACCTCTTGGCTGGGAACCCATTTGATGGATCCCCGTTACCTGAAGATGGTCTCTTCTAAGGCCCTAGAAAGGAATCAGTTGCGATGTCAAGTTTTTACAGTTCGGAAAGCGCACTTGCCTGGCTGTTCCCACATAATGAATTCCACGCTCAAGGAGCTGAACTACTAATGGGACACAGGTGAAGAAGTTGTCTGCGTAGACCTTGTAGTTCTGACCTCTTGGAGCGTGGAGGCAAGCTTCATCACAACATCACCTGACATTCCAAGTTCAGATTTGGCTTGTTTTCCATCGACACTGCCTTGGTACACGTCACAGAGCCTGCCAGAGATTCCACTTGTTACTCACAATTTGAAGCCCCATGGGTGAGGTTTGCCTTGCATATATTGCTTAGTGGCACTGAATTTCCCCTTGAATGGAATCATCACCTCATCCACAGAGATGTGCTCTTCGGGTACCACCTGTAGGCATTTCTCTCTGAATGAATGGTCTGAATTTTCACTGTTTGTCATTTCTTCTTGCTCTCTGGCATTGTCAGGTTGTTGACATAATGCAATGATGCCAACAGTGATTGGAACCTGTGGTGTGACATCACATCAGAAACAGGGGTGTACCGCGTGTCTGACTCCCAGTACATACAGACTCAAGACATTTGAATCAGGCCCATCTTCAGGTACATGCCAATCATCTGTTTAATATCCTTAGTGTTTTTGTTTATAGTTGTTCCTGTCGTTTGGAAGCTGTACTGATTAGTGTTTTCTGTCAGAGCCTGAATCATGTCTTCTGACACAAACCTCTGGAAGTACTCCAGTAATGTGTAGAGGGAAACAGCACCACTGGTGATGTCCGGACAGAGAAATCAGTATTAGGACTGATGAAATCCTTTTTCAGCCAGCGATCCCGGCCCCCCAAGTATAGTTGGTTGGCTTGGTTTGGTTGGCTCGATGTCCTCATCATCATCAGTGGGTCTGATTCTCTTTGTCCACTTTGACATTTTCAATCACCTCCTCATCACTCGAACCACTGGTGTCCAATTCCATCTCAACATCACTCTCTCCATTTTGGACAGCATCAATGGCATCAAACACACTGTAGTAATCACCTCTCCTTGCTGGTGTCATTCTTAAATGGAAATAATAGTTGTAAGGGTATGTTCAAGTATAAATAATTTCAATGCAAATTGATCCTATTTATGTGATACATTCCACTGAAGTACCAATACTGCCTAATGTCCTTTCTACTTAACATTCTAAAAGGAAACCCTCAAACCTCTTACATCCCCACATTCCAGAACATTCACACCTGTCCCTAAAAAAATGCATCATACATGCAACCCCCCACATTTGCACTTGTCCTTGCACCTTGCACTGTCTAATTGTCTGGGTGTTGGACTCCCAGCCGGAAGGTCGTGGGTTCAAGCCCCAGAGGTGGCGTACCTGTGAGCATCCTTGAGCAAGATGCCTAACCCCTACCTGCTCCATGTAATAGCACCATTTAATTGTAAGTCGCTTTGGATAAAAGCGTCTGCTAAATGCCCTAATTGTAATTGTAATTGAACAAACAGTGTCTGTCTTGCGCAACAAGCAGATATTTGAGCAGACAAACAAAGCCCAGATAAAATAAGTTATCTTTTACTGCCAACATAGAGGAACAATTTAAAATAATGGTACTGAAAGAAATACTGCAACCAGAAACAATTGATTAATTTAGAATTATTCAAATCTAAACTAAAAAATATAGCAAATAACACATTTAGAAATTTTGAATCATGAAATGCATTATATTTCTGTAAGTATTTATCCTATATGTGAACATTTGAGAAGTGCAATGGCTCCATGTAATGTGCAAGGTGCACATGCTATTTTGACTACCAATCTCACCCAACGTTGTAAAATTACAACAAAGACATAAGAAAAGAAAATCTAACTTGATACATGCATTCCACAATAACTTAGTATTTACATGATCTAGATATTCTAACAATTACAAAAAAAAATATCAGGGATTTTACTCACTTCAATGTTGATATATCCAGTCCAATGAAACAAGGAGATGCGCTTCCAGGAAATGTACAGGTCCTATGAGTTCATGGCCTTCTAGCCAGACCTATATACACATTTACTATCCAATGGCATTGCGAGGCTAAACAATAGGACCCATTGGCTAAATGTGGTCTTTCGAAAAAAACAAAAAAACATTTGCAGATGTGTTTTTGGGAGAGGTAAAAGTGATGTTGTCATTTTACAATGACGGGTCATATAGGCAAGAAAATTTTAGTAGAAATATTAATCCAAAGAGATCTTTACAGGAAAATCAAATCCTTATTATATAAAAACACACTGTAGCCCCATCTGGACAGACTATTACACACACAACTATGATGGACTATATCCAGCTTGATTAAGCACAGAGAAGAAAAGATAAATACAGATTATGCATTTAGGTGTAGGCTTACAGTTTGTTATGATCACATTATTCATACTTTTTCGAAACTCTTCACACAGTTCAGGGTTCGACATCAATCATGGCCTGATGGCCTTTGGCCAAAAAAAGTTACACTGTGGCCACCAATATTCCATGCCTTCGTCACCTCTATGTTACCAACCTGATTTCACTGAAATACTCGAGTAGGGTGTACAGTAGCCTACTCGTCGCCGGCTAGCTACCAATGCGGCCAGCGGCACACACCACAGTACATTAGGTCTTTAGATGTACGACCGGACTGGGCGTCAAGACGACTGGGCTGAATGGCAATTTGGCCTGGCTGACTGCTGCCTTGGTTGGCCCATAGAATGAAGACCCTGATTTAAACATTAATTACTAACTTTTTATGATCGCTGGGCGTGAAAAGGCACAAATTACGTGTCCTTTACTGTTCTATTCTAAAAAAAGACATGCCCTTGATTGCGAGGGATGCAGTGTAATGCTGCAGGATATATGATCCGTTCTGCTGTAACTGAAAGCAAAGGACAGGTAGGCTAAGTCATGATAACCATGTCAATGTTCTACCTCTACTCCCTGTGGAAGGTAACCGTTGGGTCCCAAAGCAGAAATATAGAAATAATTAGGCTACATACTGCAAGTGCATCTGGAGGCTTTGCTCAATATATGACTGTAACATACGGTTCAATCAGCTGTTGCAGAATATACTTGTTGGTTCGCTGAAAAATGCTTACAATAGATGCTGTGGTTGAGTGCTGCAGATTTGGCAGCATTTTTAGGCAATAAATCTCTCTTAAATATATGCAGCAAATTATAATTGTGTTGTAGTGTACTCTTACTGTTATTACTCTATAACAGTTATTACTCTCTTCTTAAATATTTTTAAATATTTCCTATTTCATTCTCTGTGTATTATTATTGTTATTTTTGTGCTGCATTTATAAGTGAATTTCCCCATTGTGGGATCTCTTTTTTAAATAAGTTTAACAATTTTGAGTATGTAAACAATTGCAAATTTTGCTGTAGATAGGCCTACACATAGTTTTGGTGTTTGAAAGAGATGAGTGAATTTTGAAAGTCAGTGAATGCATTTTGTGCCAAAGCAATGAAAAATTATGTTCGGTCCACTGTTGACTGTTGTGACTGCAAACGACTGTTCTTAAGCTGGCTGAGTGAAGAGTTTTGAAAGAGGACTCAGTATTGAATAACGCGTCCTAGCGATCTAATGTATGTAATTCTGGGGTAGAAATGTACCGAACTTTGTTGTACAGGTTACTTACCAACACAACATGGCTGCCTGTCTGTAGAGTTGTGAAGGAATTAGAATTTAGACTTCTGCCAAGGCAGAAGTCTACAGCTAGGTAAAGACAGGAAGGAGAGCCTTTGCATAACAGAGATACCCAGCTACCCAGAGACAGTCCTCAGTCCCAGTGATTTGTTACAATTGACTTTAAAATGAATGCAATCTACATCTATGTGCCTTTTGAGGTGTCGGTGTCTGGCTCTCCCATAGTAACGCTCCAACCCTAATTTCTATCCATTGTCTGCCTTTCCTGTATTTGAGAGGTATGAAATGCCCCCAGGACAGGCTCTCCTACTCTCCCATGTTGAGCTGTCCTAAAGAAGCTTTTTTTCATTCATTTTAATTTAACATTAACACCTGTGCTGGAAGCACAGCCAACCCCCTCTATTCAAGCTTTAGTGGCCACACCCCCAACCAATGAATGGTCACTTTACCTGCGACTGACCCTCCCCGGTTCGTTTGAATCTTAAACCTATTTAAGATGGCGTCTCCTATTGTTCTCCAGAATGTGGTTTGGTGGAGCATTGCTAAATGCGAAGCTAACGTCTTCTCCCTTGTGGCCACATTGTAATTAATGCATTGTTATTAATAAATATGTTTCTTGATGCAGCACTTTCAAGCACGGACTGGCCTCAAGTTTGTATATGGTTAAATAAATACCATTAGATAGAAGCAAGACAACGTATACTGTAGCAATATGTCAAATTGATGTCGGCACGGCAGAGACTAAGTCAAATAAACAGGGAAATTCTCTGACTATGACGTTTTCTACTGTTTTGTGCATGTTGTCATGTTAATTTCCATTTCAATGCATTTTTTTTAATTATATATATACATTTAATAAATTAAGGTTGAGAGAGGCACTTTTGATTTCTAGGGAGATTTTGGAGGTTATTGAGAGAGGAAATGAAAGTTCATTGTGCAAGTGCAAAGGACGTGCTTTCACAATAAATACTTGTGCTTACGATTTATGGCAGTAAAATAACTATGATGCTAGTCCAAAGAAGACTTTTTCGTCAAACTAATTGCTCCCTAATAAAAGCTGTGATGTGAATTCATGCTGAATAGACCTCACATGGCTCATACGAGTGAGTCATGTTTCCAACGTACTCTCTTCCATAGTATTTAGGTCGGTTGTCCACCTAGAGGAACAAAACAAAAAACATGGTTTTATTAAAAAAAAGGGCAATATTGTAGAGGCCTTTTTATGCCATGAAAACTCAAAAAAAGTTGAAAAATAAATAAAATATATCTGTATTTATTTGTGTGTTTTTTTGGCCCTTTTCTACAGATAGTATTTGCCAGGAGAATAATATGCAGTGATTTTAAAAATCACTTTCACAGTATCATGTGAAATATACTGTACCTACATGACTACTGCATTTTATTTTATGCCAACAACACAATCCAAACTAAAAGTTACTGTATATGTCATGCAGCAGGTGCAGATGTGAGTGGGTCTTGCATCTATATCATTCTAAAAATATGCTAAATGTTTTGAAAGAAACACAAGAGACCCAAATATAAATATTAATCCTTACATTTTCTTTTATTCAAGAATTAGTATGTGCGAGTTGTTGAAAGAAGATG
The DNA here is from genome assembly GCA_027575585.1 of Percopsis omiscomaycus. Classification (NCBI taxonomy): domain Eukaryota; kingdom Metazoa; phylum Chordata; class Actinopteri; order Percopsiformes; family Percopsidae; genus Percopsis; species Percopsis omiscomaycus. The sequence goes on from JAODLI010002536.1 coordinate 7,070, forward strand.
GCGTGGTAATTTGCACGGTGAAAAGTTAATATTTCTAACATTAAGTTCTGTTCTTAATTTAATTGCAAGTCATTGTCATCATTTAATGCAAATCATGTCATTAAATGTGGTGGTAGCTCCGTCGATGAGATAGCTTCATTATTATTATATAGCTTCATTTATTATTACATTTATTAGAACACCTAGATTATACTCTTGTTGTTCAGACGGTTGTATAAATAGGGCTAAATGCTGCCTAAGCCAAGAAAATGCAATGCAAATATCAAGGAAGCAACCAGTGACTGCGGTATAAAAGGGGCTTGCGTGAGTGTGTGTACACGTGTGTGTATGTGTGTGTGTGTGTGTGTGTGTGTGTGTGTGTGTGTTCTCACTTCACAGATGCAGGTGACTCTGCGAGGGTGTGATGCCTCCTGCTGGAGCTGATACACTGCAGCAGCAAACACACCAGTAAAGCATAACCATTTATCCTCAGTAAGACCTTATGGGCTGCAATTCCAAAATCAATCATGTGTACAAGTTTTAAAAAGGAATTTAACAGATCAATTCTGTTAAAAGATCTGTATGGATATAGCTTAAGTTTCAACACTCAAGGGCTTTGGTTGTAGTCATTTAAATGAGAAAAATATTTGTTTATTTAAACCTTACATATTGTTGATTGAGCAGTAGGCATGATGGCTATTTCTTGGGAGAAAATTGCAGTGCCAGCTATAAAACTACAGAATAACAATGCTGTCCTCCAACTAATTATGGCTCAAGTAGATTTCTAGCTCAGAAGTTTTTTTGCTTGCATTAGGATTGATTACTCACAATATGACTTCCACACCGGTGGTCTGTATTCATCATGATCTGAGGAAAGAAATATAACATTTATTTATCTCAACTAAAATCATGCCGACTGAGGTTGGCGTGCAGCTCCATCTGAAATTTAAACAAAACTTGACATTTTGTATTTGCAGTATTTCTACGGTGCTCCGAAATTCGCATGGTAAAAGAAAAGGCTTTTAGGGATCAAATTGTACAATTGTACTACATTTTACTCAAAGTAATCATTTAACCTAATGCAACTTGTCAGTAGGAGCTTTAATGTAAAATAAGTATTATTTTTAGAGCGATTTGGCTGATCATTATATTTGTGTATATGCATGAGTGTGTGTATTTGCAGCCATCGAGGCCTCATCATATATTATATCACAAATACACAACCACACGGTTGTGTATATTTAAACTATACTGTTTCATTTAGGGCATGAAGATGCACATTAAGCACAGGAGCACACACAGTGTATACACACACCATATGTTAACTGACAAGTATAAGACATGTACTGGCCAAAAGTATGTGGACAAACAAACACTACACCTTTATGCACTTTAATTTCAAAACCATGGGCATTGATATGGACTTGGCTCTTCTTCCACACCAGACTTAGTAAACCATGTCTTTATGGACCTTGTTTTGTGCACAGTGGCATTGTCATTCTAAAACAGAAAAGGGCCCTCCCCAAAGTTGGAAGCACACTATAGAATGTCATTGATTTCCCTTAGGTTTGTGTGCAGCTGCTCGTCCATAGAAACCCAGTTCATGAAGCTCATGAACAGTTACGGTTGATCAGGGAAGGTCTAGCAGGGCAGAAATGTATATGTTGGAAAGGTGGCATCCTATGAGAGTGCCATGTAAAAAGTCAGAGCTCTTTAGTATGACCCATTCTACTGTAAATGTATGTCTAAGGAGGTTGTAGGTTGGCTGTATGCATCCAGTTAGTGATGGATGTGGCTGAACTAGCCAAACTAATTAATTAGAAGGGGAGTCCATACAATAGCTATGTAGTGCAAGTAGCCTGTGAAGTAAAAACCAACAATCATTTGTCTGGTCAATGGTGTTCTTGCATTACTGCAATACATACGCACGCACGCGTACACGAATAAATTACATTGATAAACATAGGTGTGCTGTGACTTACCAAATACATTCAGGGCCATGTTGACTCCGCAATATGATGATGAAGATGAACAACAACTGGATGCAAGTTTCAAACCAAATGAAGAAACTTGTTTAAAAACAGACACAACGCTTTAAATTACTGGATCTAACTGTTAAGAAGGTAACTTGAAAGCAGTCAGATACGGTACTAAGAACTAGCGTTACCGGTAACGTTAGCGGAATATGTTGAGGTTTGGTGTTTCAACTGAAAAGCCAGATACGGTCTATGATCCAGCGTATATTCTCCGAAGATCCGTTTCAAGTGCGACGCTACGCAAATGCATAAAGGCCGTTTGATCAGACGGTTCTGCTTACATTAGGTCTCAGTCACATTCGCATCCATTCTACATTGTAGTCGCCATCTTGTTGTATTCACGTGAACAGTTTCGCCCTAGTGGTCACCGTGGCAACGGGCGGCCGTGATGCTGATGGACAGCGCAAATTACAGAAATTCCTTACACCACAGACCACAGACTTAAAACAGTAGCCTACAAGCAATTTGAGCAAGAAGTTGGTCTATCAAGGGTTGTAGTGTATTGTTCACATTCCTAAATGAAAACTATAAACGTTTATTCATTTTGAAACAACCCGTACCATTGTGAGGTGAAGTCGTCTATTAAGAATAAACTTACAAATAGCCTATAATTTCTTGACGTTTCTTTACAGATGCATTAGGCCTATGGTACATTTGTTGTATCACAGAAGAAGAAAAACTGTTAATTTGACAGTTTTTTCCCCTCTATTTCATTACATTTAAAATGTAATCAAATAGATAGGCCTATTAGCAGGATCTGTGAATCATAAGAGAAGATGCCTCAGTGGTTAAGTGTTACTTTCCCTTACACCAAGGTGCAGCACATGTCCCTCGTGTTATTTTAATTGCCAGGTCACTGCGGCGCACATTAGCCTACTGTCCGTGTGGCTAAGATTCCGTTTTTTGGATGTTGCACCAGAGAGAGGAGCAGAGTGCAGGACGAGGAGGAGAGATGGAGCTGGCAAAGCTAGAGACAGGCAAAAGAAAGGCGAAAGACAGGACAGACGAAACTGACGGAGCAGTTGCCATAGCAGAGAACATCAGATTGGCAGCAAGTAAGGGACATTTTCTAATGCCACCGTTTTTATTGTTCCGTGTTTTTTATTGTGGTCCATAGATGAAGTTGTAGGAGCTTAAGGTACCTCCCTGGTTGAGAGCTGTGTCCTCATCTCTTCCATTAGGCTTGCAGATGTGGCACCTGTAAATGTGTTCTTTTGTGTGTAATACATGACATTTACTAATGAAACAAGTTGTTGTAATGGCCTAGTATACTGGGATGTTTGACTGTTGAATTATGTTTTTTATGTTTTTTTCGATTGCCAGTAGGGGGCAGGATAAGCTGTGACTTATGTCACGGAGGACGAGAAGAAGCGGGGGG
>JAODLI010002537.1:0-10460 GCA_027575585.1 Percopsis omiscomaycus
TGGAAATCGATTTAGTATATCGCGAAAATAAATATGGCGATATATCGCTGTATCGATATTTTAGCACAGCCCTACTTTTGAGTCCACAATATAGGGTATAATAAATTCTCACTATACATTTGGTCAGCACTATAAAATGGCGAGGTCACTATATAGTCCACTATATAGTGAGTAGTGAGTGATTTCGGACATAGCCTATCAGAGCTGTGAGGGAGGGTAGAAAGGGGCGCGAGCCACTCAGCACTCTGGTGTGGGAGGGGCATGCGCTTTTCAACCAAAACATTTTTGTAACACTTGTTTCAGTCACGAGGGGATTTCCACACACGAATCGAGGAGTGTAACTTTACTTTAATTTTTGGAGGCAATCTGGCAAAAAGGATTCCTTTTTAGTGATTTTGTACATATCACATAAGTACAATATTGCCTATTTAAGAGTTTACATCAAGTCGTTCTCTATTTTCTTTTCTATTAGGACAGTTCAGAAACTGGCCGTTTTAACAGGTCCACAGCTTTTCACCCTGAACAAAGATGAGCTCCGCACTGTGTGCAACACTCCACAAGAGGGTGCTAGAGTCTACAGCCAGATTATGGTTCATAAGGCCCTACTTAAGGTTTGTCTAATTTCTTCATAGTTTGACACTAGAGATTCTCATTTCCCTGATGGCTGTGCACAGGCAGGAGGAAATGCATGCACTAGCTCTTGCTGTATGACAGTAGCAAAATGCGATTAAGGCGCTGTAAGGAATTTGCTGACCACTAGAGGCCGCTAAAGATTGCTTGTAAACAAGCTTACAGCTAAGCACCTCCCAAACACCTGGCATCATGTTTGCCGTTTTGCCTTGAGGCAGATTTTTTTATTAACAGAGGATAAAACATAAAATTAGAACAGACTGGCAGTAGGACACCATGTAAACGTTGCATACACTGGTTTTCACACACACAGTGTTATGTATAAAATGAACGTGAGAATGTGCGGGCCGTGGCGCAAATTCTAGACCAGAGCTGTGAGAATGTCTGGCTCTGTAATGTGGCAATTTCAAACTGAAAAGTACAGAAAGTCACTAAATATTTCAAAATAAAGTTTCCAATCCAGTTTACTGTCATTCCTCTATAACGATGTCTATGAAAAAACTATTATATCCGCTGATACACCCATAAAAGTTTGATCATTTAAGTGGATAATGTTTAACATCAGAAAGGCCAAAACCCAAATGGAAAGTACTATTAACTGTTTATTTCGTACTTCATTTAACTTGTTAAACATAAGGTTATATACTGTATGCTACAGTCACCCTCTGTATAGGCCTATCGCCATTTTGAGTGCACCACAGTTTATTTTCCACAGATGAAATATCTTAAAGCATTTTCACTCGATCAATGTATAAGTGATCTCTGATGCGCAAAGGTGGTTCCCTGGCTCTACTCATGACTCATCCTGCAAAGTAGTAGTGTAGGGAACAGCCTTCAAGTGGGGGCCATGCAGGATGGCTGGCTTATTGGTAGGATATGTTGTTTCACATTAATAGACAGTAAAGTAAGACAATAATGATAATTTTGTATTATCTAATTATGTGGTATACCAATATGAGTATATGAGTAGGCTATCTTTTAGTATGAAAGCTGTGCAGTCTTTTATACATGAGGCCCCAGGACACCAAGACACAATTACAGCTACAACTTCAGCTGATTGCAGGTGGTCAAAAAAATAATTGAAAATGTGAATGAATGAATGCAGATTTTACCCTCTCAAAACAGAGAAGCTAACAGATTATCTCATATCAAGGTTTGTCTCGTATTTCCAGTCTTGGCCTAAAATCACATGTATCAACTGCCAATTCTCCTTACTGACCACTGTGTATTTTATCTTGTCCAGGATGTGAGCAAAGCTTCCGAACTGGAGCAAGCGATGGAGAAACAAAAACTAAAGGTTGACATGAAGACGGACAAGAAAACGCTGTGATGTGTCAAAGAACACGGGATAATGTAGTAATTTCTTATAATTATACATTGTTTAAAAATTGTTATCAAGACTTTTGAGGTTTGATCCTGAACTCTAAGTAAATTTTATTACATTTCTAAGATCACATACTGATCTCCATTACCAATATTTCCAAGTCTGTAGAATACGTACATTCAAATGGATAAAATATTATGTTCCTTGGTCCGGTAGCTCAGCCAACTTGAATTAAGAGTTCACTTTCTGGCCACCTGGGTGCTACAAATCACCATTTTTTTGTATTAGTTCAAGTTTGGTTTTGACCCATTAGGACATACAGTGGCTTAAAACTCAAAACACAGTTGGACAATTGTTTGGATGAATGTAAGTGGTTGTGTTATAGGTGGGACAGTGTTATAATCGTAAGGCGTCTAACTCTTCGGTAAACAAGTTTTTTTTTAAAGTACAATTACAATGATTTAGTAAGATCACAATCTACAAGATTCCCCTTTGCATCAGTCATACTTTTTTTTGTGTGTGACTATACTATATGATCCATTTGCAAAAATTAAAGCTTGGTTTATATCACAGTGGTAAAAGAAATCTTCAAAATGTACATTTGAGTAGTTTATTAATATTAAGACATAATTTACATATTACTATAGTATTAATGCTTTAATGGACATTTTTATGGTAAATGCAATTAGGTGTTTGTAATTGAGGTAAATCACTTTACGGACCAGTAGGTTATAGTGACAGCCGTAAAGAGCAAAACCTCTGTGTGTACCAATGCCTGGTTCTTCACAGCTCACAGCTGATGTTCTGGTTACAACAGTCCCACCTCAGCAGCTCCTCTCCCTGGAACCACAACTCAATCTCTCTCTGAGCACCTTCCAGTGAATCACTGGCATGGACCACGTTCCTGGTAAACAAACAAACAGGCCTGCTATTAGGCACACTCTGCTTTGGCTCAATGCGATATTGTCCTCATCACTATTAGTGAATTAGCCTACCTGCTGATGTGGAAGCTAAAATCTCCCCTGACTGAGCCTGGCTGGGCCAGTGCCGGGTCAGTAGGACCCACCATCATACGAGATGTCTGAACAACGTTGTGGCCCTCCCACACCTGAAACATACAAACAAAAGAATAACTATCTGTCGTCACACTTACTACAACAGTGTACAATAATCTATTTCTTGCATAAATCCTATAGTAGATATTACTATCTTAAACTTTTTTTTTTAATCTACAACGTACAGAGGGCTGAAAGCTATACATCATGTCTAGAGTGGTCAGCACGGTTAGGACGGTGGTTTTATGAGCTACAATGGTGATTTCTGAGGAGGAGCAAAATAGGTTACCGAGAAAGGAACACCTTCCTTTTATGGAAGCACAAACTTAAAAAAGGGGTTGTTACCATGACAACCACAGGACCAGAAGTCATGTAATGCAGCAGGCCTGAATAGAAGGGCTTCCTGTTCAGTGCACAGTAATGTTGAGAGAGGAGATCCTCAGATGCCTTTAAAACATGTGCCAGAAGATGAGTTAGGCTTCATTCTGCACTACTATATAAATAAACACAACACCTAAAGCTTCTATTATAACGATGCATTTCATAAAAAAAAAATGTGTAGGCTACCTGCAACATTTTCAGGCCCACCAGCTTGAAGCCTCTTTGTTCAAACCGCTGCATTATTTTACCCACAAGGCAACGCTGAACCCCATCTGGTTTTACCACTATGAGGGTACGCTCGCTGTCGACAAGGGCGCCTGGGAAGACAGAGAAGATCTAAACCATTCCAGTAAGGTCAATGCGTTTGTGTTTTGTCAATCTGATCAGATAATTTCATCGAATATTAGAAGGAAAATATATTTTCGATTCGTGCGTGAATATTATGCGCTTTAATTAATGACAGCTGGCGACCAATAGATACACGTGACATGCGTCAGGACGTGCGTGGTGTCTATTCTGTGCAGGCGAAGGCAGTGTTTTGCAGGTATATAAATAACTATTCAAACTACTAGGCTACAGTTGTACATAAAACATACTTTGTCAGTGTGCGTAGGAATCATGGCCTTTTAAAAGGGTCTACAAGTAGTCAATTTACATCTTCGTTATCAGAACGAGCTGCGTTACTGACGTTCTACCCTAGCCTAGGCTATGTGAACAAACCTGTAGGTTGATTCCTTTTCTAAAGCTTTTTTTTGACTAGTTCCTAACGTATCTTAAGGACTCTATTCTTTTAAGCTAACCTTTTTTTTTCCTCTGATGTGGCTCCTGATCAGCCACTGTGCAGCCTGATGTGTCATGATGATGTTACCTGACTGGATCTTTAGTGATGAGCTTACCTGACTGGATCTTCTGACTAACAGATCGTTGACTGAAAAAAGACCCTTTGGCAAAGTTGGATAATAAACTTTTTCTGGCGCCTTGACTTCCTAAATAACAGTGGCCCCGTCGAAAGGTACTCGTGAGCAAACACCCCAGCAACAGAACCATGGTTTCTAGTATTTAAGTCACAAAGACTTAAAGAAAATCACGAGTCTGAGGCGTGCGTGTGAAGCCCAGACAGCAAAGTAAACTTGGTTAACTCCAGTAGCCTAATGGCAGTGGACACGACCTCTTGTGCTGATAACCTTTTTTAAATAACTTGCCATACGTCATGATGACACAAACTATAGTCGCAATTGTGTGTCTCACTAGTTAACAGTACAAAATCAATGGCAGCTAATTAAGTTATGATAATAAAAACATATTGCTTTAATATATTCTTCTGTCACTTTTTTCGGTTTTTGACAGCCATTGGTTGTAATAACACGCAATGATAACTGTCTATGATAACATACTGTAAGGTGAACACATCGATGAACCCTTTACAAATTGCGGTCTTATTGGGAACCACGGATTGTTAGAATAGACTCAATAAATATATATCAAGTTAATTGCGGGAGTCCAAACTATGCAACACGAAAATACTTACACGTACAATGCACTTAGTGATTTTCATGAAAAATCAGCATGTGGTAGGCTACAGTCTAGCCACAATTACAACTCGTACAGCACAAAAGATAGCTTAAAAAAAAAATTTATAGAAAAAAAGAATTGTCAGATAAAAAAAGTTAAAAAGGTGAGGAAGCAATATTTGTTATGTCACTCCTGTAGAAACTATACAATTCTAACCAGTCTAGAGTCTTACTATAAATGTCCATTTGACAATTTAAATCATGGGAACCTGCATTAAAGAATATATCCCATTTAGTTAAAATGTATTTAAAAACTGTAAGAGATTGGAAGGCCTAGCCTTCAATTGAATACATTTTTATACCATTATAGTGAAATTGAAATTTGCTGTCTTACTGGCCCCCAAGAAACAACTTTTACTGGCTGTCATTAAAGTGGATTGCTGGGGCCTTGCTAATATATAAAATAATAACAGAATGTTCCTAGTTTAGGATCTTTGGAAGTCAACACATACAAGGGGGTCATGTACCCGAGAGGCTAGCCAAAACTAGAGTCAACAGTCTGCAGTAATCATTACCATGATGTTTAAGGTTTACCAAAGTTGAACGGTTTTCACTTTTGCTAAAAAATGAATGATAGTGATTATGTACAAAAGGAAAGGCGTAATTCTGCCTAGTCTAACACAGAGCTGTGTATTCCATTAACACATTTCAGTTATTTAACCAAAATACAGGTAACTTCTTATTTGCTCAACTGCATGTCATACTGCCTCAGGCAGAGCAGAGTATAAACAGGTCCCCAACTCCACACACAACAATGCGGCATGTGTCACCAATTATGTGCCTCCGATTTACATCCAAAAAAAAAAAACAGTTCTACAGAAAGTAGTTCCTCTTAAATGATGAATCTCATGGTTACTGCAGACTGTTTAGCTATTCTGTTCAGGTATTAAGCATGTATACTACATATGGAAATATCCTGCCCAAACAGGAGGCTTTAAAATGCTGTACATTTTGAAATCACATAATGACACTACACCTTTCACACTAGCTCTTTATACAAGTCAGCCTTTTTAAAACACTTCGGTTGAAAAGAATAGTGGACATAAATTTTTATACAAGATATTCTAAGCTATAAAATAAATTCACAAATCAATTGGATGAGTGAAATGATTAATGCTTTCCTCTATAAAATGTTTAATTTGTGAATTCTTTGAATGCTAGTAATTTGCTTAACAATTTGAGGCATAATCCCCTTACTTTCTTATCCAATAATGCTAATAAAGGCATTCTCTTAGGGAAGAGGCTAGTACCTGAATGCCTTTTCCACGGCTGTTTAAACATCTTTACCCTGAATAAACATTTGGATTCATAATGTGCTGTCATTTTTGGAATCATTATCATGTTATTCTCTACCCAAATTTTAACACATTCACATCCCTGAAGACCAGTAACTGTACAATCAACTGTTTGTCTCATTCCCTGAGGATCATAGGGTCACTAGCGTTAGCCAGCAAATGGTACAAGAGGCCACAGGGGCAAAAAAAACACAAAAAGCAGGATCCATGCAAGTTTAGCAGGTATTCAGAGCTGATGCTAGTCAAAACATCTATAGAAATAATACTGCAGGCTGCTCTCGTCAATACAATTTAGAGCACATTCCCTGGCCATAAATTAAATGATATTCGAGTTTTAAAAAAAATTTTTTTTTTAAAATGCACTTTATTAATCAAGCATCTTTTTTTCGGTTTCAAAATGGAATGATATGAAAAGAAATTAAGTCTGTCTCCTTTGGAGATGAAAAAAACTGAAGGCAAGACTAATAAAAGCTGACATTAAAAAAAACAACCTCAAGTTGAGTTGAAAAGTGCTTCGTCCCAGCCTGGCCGTACTGCTGGGGGGCATGGGGGTAGAAGGCCTGGCTCAGATTATTTAAGACCACGTTTACGCCTCCCACCAGGTCTTCATTGGCAACAGGTAGGTGACTGAGAGACTTAGTTCTAATACATTATAAAAAAATACAGACAAACCCCACCAATGTTCTACAGCAGAAAGTTTAACAACACGTCAGCAGCATCCTCAGTCTCATTTTGCTCAGCCAGCCCCCTTTCATCTCTCAGCGGTGTCCTCCACTCATCCCTGGAGGAGGTGGAGCTGGGCTGGAGGGCAGGCCAGGTCATGTTCCAACATCATTGGTGATGGGTGGAGTGGTTAAAAGCAAAGTGTGTGCTATAGCTTCACAGTTCCCGTGGGCAGGCTGCTATTACACAGTCTGTAGTAGGACAGGTCATTCACCAGCCTGTACACACTTTGAGTGAATGATGGCAAGTCCTTTGGTGGTGGGGCAAAAAAAATAAAAAAATGGACATGTCCATTAGTTGCAAAAGCAGTAAAAATTGTTTTTGACTTAACTAGAAGACAAAAAGTATTGCCGCATATATTGATATGCGACAATCAGAGGCACAGTACATAGTAAATGAAGGAATTAAGTAAAAAATTAATAAATAAAAAAGGCATTGTAAAAAAGTTTAGTTTTATATATAGCTACTGACTAATATTTGCTAATAGGGGATGAGAGAAACTATATTTTTTAGAAAGAAATGTTTAAATTATTTACATTTTATCATTATAATTTTTTATCAAATGTGCATACATTTTAATGGTGTTCATGCTTTATATATTTTTATGGTGTATGGCGACCGCCCTATGAACAAAAAAAAACATTTGAAACCACAGTGCTAACATGTTAACAGAAGTACACAGGGAGCATGATAGTGTTTATATTCGGGTAGCTTTAAAATTTCACTTCTTACCCGTTCAAGTTTGAAATTCCGTGCGAGGACAGCTCGCTGGTTTGCTTCTACGCCCTCGCAGCTGTTGAGGAACTCTGGCATGAAGGCAGAGTAGAAGGCGTCAAAGTCGACGGAGGCCATGTTGTAGACAGCCAGGGTAATCTCCTCCTGCAGGAGGTCGTGGCTCTTGTGAAGCAGCACCTGCAGCAGGACGTTGATGAAGTGGAACAGCATGGACGTCCGGAACAGTTTCTACAGAAACCAACAAAACATGGGTCAATATGTCATCTGGAAAAAAGGTTCAAACTTCTTGAGCCACAAAAAGCAGTAGTCTAATAATCTAATATTCTCTGAACAACTTCCTTAAATAGCACAATATATACCCACACTCGTTTGCTAGGTTTAGAGACAGGCCGAACTAGACCAGCAGGAAGTCAGAAAGTGACACCATTCCAAGATTTCACAGAAATGTAGAAGCTGAAACTCCTTTATGAATAATAAGTGGCCTCTAGGGGAAATATACAGGCACGTACTCTGTGGTACAGCTTGTGCTTGCTGTTCAGCGACTCCAGGTACAAGAGATTCTGCTTGAAGATATGGATGTCTGGCTGCAGAAAAGACTGTCCGAACGCCTGTGAGAGAACAAAAACACAGTCAAATTGGAATTGCTGGATTTACTCATAATGCTGATGAAGTCACTGGTTAGTTATATTCCAGAAAAACTCCCGGATTTAGGTCGTTTTCAAAATGGTGTATATAGTGTGCATGTGTGACTCACACAACCATTTATTTTATTTATAACTTCTGTCTTAGAGAAGATGATAAAACTCTGAAGAGATTGAGGTGTTTCTATGTGGATATGTATATTATTTATCATTAGCACTTGATTATTGACCTATTGAATTTGTAAGGAGAAATGGTCTCATCTATTTAAGCCAGACTTTTCCACCTTGTCCTGTAATGAGCTAGTAGTCCTAGTGTAGAATGCACACTGTCGCTCCACAGAGACACACACCTGCATGGCAGCAGTGAACTGGGCCTCGTTTTCCATGGTGTCCTCTGGCGCCCCTCTTTGGACGCTGGCCAGCACTGAAGCTTTGAAGAAGTACCTCCAGTTGTGGTGGAGCACCTGATAAAGCAGCTCAAACATCTCAGCCTTCACATCTGGGGAGGACCGCTGTCGAAGACGACACAGAACAGCATTACCCTTAAAGCTGCACTAAGAAACTAACTGATTTTTCATGGTGTTAGAGCAGTGGTTCTTAACCTTGTTGGATGTACTGAACCCCACCAGTTTCATACGCGCATTCACCGAACCCACCGATGGGGGGCGTGTCATCACGAATCATATGAGTCTGGTGTGTCTTATCCTCCGCAGAACCCCTAAGACTGACTCACCGAACCCCTGGGGTTCGATCGAACCCAGGTTAAGAACCACTGTGTTAGAGGAAGGTGGATGAGCCTCTACTGACCTCTGCCACCAGTGGGTACACCTGCTCCATGCAGAGAGTCAGGATGCTGGATAGGAAGGGTTTGAAGGCCTGACCAGGCTCCTGGACCACCACCTGGAGGATTCTGAGGAACTTCTGCACAACCCGACACCCCGCACTGCCCTCGTGCATGATACTGGCTGCCAGCTGCTCCCTGCAGCAGCAGTGTCAGGACGAGAGGTCATGGACAGTGTATATACTGTACATAGTAACAGGTTCAACAACAGAGCAGGTGGAGGTTTACCTGGTGAACATACTGAGGAAGGTGTGGATGATCTGGCCGGTGAAGGAAACCCCCATTTGGACACGCAAGGCTTGAAAAAGTGTCAGAAAGAAGCTCAACATCTCATCTGTCACATCTACAGGAAGAAAACAGAACATGGCTGTTCAGGTTCCTCTCTAATCATCACCTTCTTTACATTTCTGGCAATATAGCTATAAAATATAGGTACAAATATAAGTGATTGATAGTGCTACACTTCTATATTCTTTATAAATGTTGCTATAAAGTAATTACATCTAATAAACTGTGCAAAACAGTGGAAATAAGACTACTGATATGCATTTCAGGGGGTCACTGTCGGTTAAATATTTATAAATGCGTTAATAGATTTATGCAGCAAAACATATGTTCAAAGCGAGGGGGTGCTAACTATAAACTACTTGTTTTGAGTGCCATGGGTCACATGCTGCCATTCTTAGCACTAGTCATGTACCTGACTGCTGAAGAAACACTGGGAACAAGCTGAGAGACACTTGGACAGACTCCTGAAGACTCTGATAGCAGATCTGACGCGATTTGGTGGATTCTCCTGAGATGCTGTCCACAATGTCTCTGAGCACCGGTAGGGTCTGCTGTACCACCATTTTACCTTGAGGGGAAGATAGCAATTCTGGTTAGCACTAGACTAGGAGATAACAGGTTTTAATAACTGACATTCTGTTTTACTCTGCCAGTCAGGCTGGATCCCGTCCGTACATGACTGGTTGCGTGCAGGCAAAAAAAAAAGAAAGACCAATCAGCATCCAGATGATGAGGACAGCAAGACTTGCATGTATTCAGGAATGATGGTCCAAATCGCCTTTTAATAACTTTGACTGGCACCGACTCTACTAAGAACATCTTTGAATAGGGCCACAAAGTTCAGGATGGTTTACACCAGGGATTCCCAAAGTGTGGTACGCGCACCCCCAGGGGTACGTGAGCTGCCACCAGGGGGTGCGCGAGAGGAAAAATGTAATGGCGGTCTGTTTTTTTAAGTGGGATTTTTCCATTGTCA
>JAODLI010002538.1:0-10458 GCA_027575585.1 Percopsis omiscomaycus
CCAGCCACTGAGGAGCCCCCACCAGCGTCGCCAGCTTGCAGAGCGCCTGTCTGCCCGCTCACGTCGCTGGAGTCGTCACCTGGTCCTGACGCTGGAGAGCCGCCGCCGCCGCAGTCCTGCCCAGGAGTGGCCGCTAGCTCGCTCGAGCCGCTGGAGCCAAAGCCAGGTCCAGCCGCCGAGGAGCTCATCCCGCCGCAGTCCTGCCTAGGAGCGGCCGCTAGCTCGCTCGAACCGCTGGAGCCGATACCAGGTCCAGGTGCCGAGGAGCTAATCGCGCCGCAGTCCTGCCCAGGAGCGGCCGCAAGCTCACTCGAGCCGCTGGAGCTGAAGCCAGGTCCAGCCGCCGAGGAGTTCACCCCGCTGCAGTCCTGCCCAGGAGCTGCCGCTAGCTCGCTCGAGCCGCTGGAGCCGAAGCAAGGTCCAGCCGCCGAGGAGCTTATCCCGCCGCAGTCCTGCCCAGGAGCTGCTGCCAGCCTGCTCTCGCTGCGAGGGTCAACGCGAGGCCCCGCAGCTGGAGAGCCGCCGCCGCAGCCCGGCCCAGGAGCTGCTGCCAGCCTGCGCTCGCCGCTAGGACCAACGTGTGGTCTAGCCACTAGAGGGCTGCTGCCACAGTCCAGACCCAGAGCTGCCACCAGTTCACTAAGGCCGCCGGAGGATCCAGCCGCTGCTGCTCGGCACTCGTCGGATGTTCGGCAACGCCGGGAGGCGTGCCCTGGAGGGGGGGGTACTGTCATGATCGGCGCGCTTGACTCCTTCCCCCGCAGCGCACCTGTGGAGGAGTAGCTCCACAGGTGCAGGACATTAGGAACGATTACCTTTTTAGTATTTAGTCTCCCCAACAACCCCAGGGGTTGTTGGTCATTGTTTGGGTGTTTGCCCTATACGTGTGTGCTTCCTACATTAAAACAACGCTAACGAGCGTTTGAACCGTAATTCAACTTGTGTGTTTTGCTGGCTTGCGCTTACTCTCGCACAACACACACCTGTATCACAGCCACGTAGAATGAAGGCAGTTCTGAAGGCGAAAGGGGGTCAAACACAGTATTAGTTTGGTGTTCCTAATAATCCTTTAGGTGAGTGTATATTGACAGCTGAAATTTGATTGGCTGATGGTGTCCATTTTCAAGAGTGAGCCAATTGACGCTTCAGGAAAAGTGATCAAATGAGGCCAGGTATAAGTGTACCAAATTTCACATTTTTACGTCACGCAGTTCTTGAGATATTGACATGTGGCAGCTGTAGAGCTATCTATGCATGCAATTTCACGAAATGTAGTGTGCGTCAAAGGAATGTTGTGCTGAATGTGTACACCAAGTTTGGATAAGATTGTACCTATACAAGAGAAGATGTAGGCATAATTTGCCACGCCCTGAAAATTGATTCATGCGTATATTCAAGTGTCAAATCAATAATCCGAAAGTCATTTTTGTCAGCATCGCCTAGGGATGACATATACCAAATTTTGTGAGATTCAGATGAAGGGCCTTGGAGAAGAGAGTTTAGTTTCACTTTCAAGTTTTTCGAAAATGGCAGAAAATTTGGCAGGCAGAAATGGCTTGGCATGGCCCACGTTAGACGTGGGAGCTTCCAAGGAATCGGAAGAAAAAAGAATTTTTTTAAAATTCCATTCTGAGATATGAACCAAAACGTAAATGTGCTTATAACAGTGTCCCTCTGGCCAATTTGTTTCATTGATTCCATTTGCCACTATGAATGAGCCTGTGAAGTTTCATGAAGATCGGCCATTTACACTGACAAATATTGACTGCTTAAATTTGATTGGCTGTTGGCGGCCATTTTGAAGAGCAAACAAATTGTCACTTCATAAATCTGGAAAAGTAATTTTTGTTAGCATACCAAGAGAGTGTATGTTAAACGGCCTCTGACTTTAACTAACTTTGGATTAACTTTACATTTTTAGAGCAGAAGACCATTGAAGCAAAGATGCAGATGACTGAGATAATTGCGAAAACATAAACTGATTGATTATTACAGTGCAACCTAGGGGAGCAGTACCTCAGGTTTTGGGCTCTGAGTAGTGGTTGGAATTTGTGTTGTGAAGTTTCATGTTTCTGGGATTTTGCGGATCCCAACCCTAACCCTATATTAAAAGCATGCTTAGGTTGTGAAAAAATAAAGTGGGAAGAAATTCATTAATCAATGAAAACTCTAAAATAAGGAATTGAAGCCATGATTGTTTGTGAACTGTTGTGGTTTGAGACAGGTTCGTGGGACAATGGGTGAACATGTGTTACCATGGAGACAGTGATGTCCTGCAAGATCCAGAACTACAGAACTGGATCAGTGACATCAACACACATGGCTTCCTCCCAAACTCAGGTGTGTGTGTGTGTGTGTGTGTATAGTCCTGTATAAATATATGCATGTTCTCACATACAGTAAATGTGTGTGTCTGTGCACGTCACCTCCCCCAGGGATGCCTCAGTCCTTCTCTAGCAAATCAGAACTCTCCAAATTTGTTACTATGGTGATCTTCACCTGCTCCGCTTTACACGCTGCTGTCAACTTCTCCCAGGTACAGTGTGGCTTATGTCATGCTGGTGATTATTTGGTGATTATTTTACAGTTATGAAACATCATTTGACCCCCCCTAAAAACGACTTGGGACCCCCACAGTGGTCCTGAGCCCTGTGTTGAGAACCACTGTTCCAAATTTCTTTCTCTCTCTCTAGCTGGACTTTGACCTGTGGATGCCGAACTGTCCATTCTCTATGCTAAGAGTTCCTCCCCAGGCCAAAGACACCATGACGCATGAAGACATCCTGTCTTACCTCCCTGACGTCAGCTCCACCTGCTCCGTCCTCTACACCCTCACACTGCTGTCTCAACCTGCTTCCGATTATGTAAGACACACACACACCTGCCAGTGTTGCCAACTCTCGCGAGACAAATAAGCAACCACAGCTTCAAAAACTAGCCCAATACTATAGCCTGTTACGGCCTTAATGTAAACAAGCTCAATTAATAAGCCTGCAACATATTAAACTGAAACCACTCGGATTTGAAAAGCAAAAAAAGAATTAATTTTTACAAAAAAATAATCAAATGGCAAGAAAGCTTTTAGGGAGGGCAGGCACTATCACTCATCTTTTGAGAGGAGAATTTGAGAGGAGAGGTGAAAAAGGTACAGGAGCACTAAGGGGAAGCTGAGCGTATAACATAGCCACATGTAACTACTAGTAGTGTGTGTGTGTGTGTGTGTGTTTATATATATATATATATATATATGTATATATATATATATGTATGTGTGTGTGTGTGTTTTTGTTAAAACCTGTAATATTAGATTAATACATTATAAAAATATACATTTAAAAAAATTAAATGTTTAGGCTGCCTTTTATAAAAGAAGTTCATTCATAACTATTATTGAGTCGGCGTCGCTTGGAATTACGTGATTTTTCTCCAATGAGGGAAGGAGGGGGCGGGATAGTTCCACGTGGGTATTTGTGGGAGAGCGAATTACACTACAGCACTGATATTAGTGTGAGGCTGTGGGCAGACAGTGTCAATCAATGCATTGGGGAAAATAGCGACCATAAATGTCAGATTTTCCTAACAAGCAACTATATTTTTTAAAATAAGCCCAAAAAACCGCAACCCACGACCTGTGATTTTTTTTTATAACCGACTTTAAAAAGAAATAGAAGCCCAAGGTCGCGTATTATAAGCGGACTTGGCAACTCTGGCATCTGCCTGTTAATTAGAGATGGGTCTAGAAATGTAATCTCTTCATAGGAAAATTATGCAATAAAGCAACAATGAGGAACTTGGGACTCTAGTCCAGTAGTATTTTCCTTAAAGCAAACAAAAGAAAAGAAAAACCATCCTATTTGTGTTACTATTTTTATTTTTTATTTTATTGTTACCAGGTCCCTCTCTGTCACTATAGAGAGGCCGTGTTCAGAAGTGGTGCTCCCCGCAGGCTAGTAGAGCATGTGCAAGCTGAACTTCAGGCCATTTCTGATGACATCACAACAAGGAACAGCAAAATGGATCTGCCATACCCATACCTATCCCCCAAACGCATTGAGAACAGTGTGGCCATTTAAGATTACCTAATGTTAATTTAGATCATCTTAGCTGCAGGTTAGACTTTAGGATGACTTTATACCATATATAAACACACATTGTTACATGTTCTCAGAACTTATGGTTTATTGCACACCTGCTGTTTAGCCTAAACCAAGGTGCTGAATCTTATACACCTGCGTGGTAAACACTGTTTAGGACCGGTTTATCCTAACCAGTTCTAAACCGCAGCTAAGATACAGTAGTCAAATGCTAAATGACATCCCCTGCATGTTTAAAACAACACCACAGCAACAAACATAGTTTATAAGACTGTAACTTGGTTAAATATAATCTAATCCTACAGTTTGTAGACTGTGGGCATGTGCAGTGAAGCTATTATTCTATGCAAATTTGAAAAAAAGCAGTACCTTTACTCAACTCATTCTACTTCAAATGATACAGTGCATTAAAGGTGTGCAGATGGATGTTTATTTTATGCAATTCCATTAAATGAATGTGTATAATGTAGAACTTTCCTTTTTTGACTGTGGACTATGCTGAATTCTTATTCCGGGCTTGCATATTGGGGCCTCAGGAAGACACCCAAAAATCAGGTTTTAGGCAATGTAAAGTGACCTGGTGCAATGAGGAATACACCGGACCGCCACGCAACCCCCAAATGACATAGAGACCCCATATTTGCTGTGAAGGCCCCCAGGGGCCCCCGGTCTCCACCCAAGAAATTGCAGAGCTCCAGCGAGTATGGGGGAAAAAATTGCCCGAAATGGTCCGAAACTTTTACAGGGTCTCTGATTTTTCATGCCTTTTGTCTCAAAAGTGTGATTTATTTATTTGTAGGATTTTTTTTTGGCTGGACCAATCTTTTCCAAACGTTAATGTCATTTCCGGGGTCCTACTCTACAGACTGGTCTAGGTCCGGTGTCTCTGCGGCCTACAGCGCCAGAGAAAGCTAATGTGTAAACTCGCAGAAGATGGTCTGTAGGCCCTCATCATCAATGGTCTGTTGATGGAGGGTGGAGCTCAGCACCTGACGGACCGATCTTATGGACGGACCCAGACCCCGCCATGGTGTGATACTGCTGGTGGATTGAAGCTCCATTGGATTTCATCAGAAAGCAGAGCACCTTGAATTTTTCTCTCGTTCAGGGAAGTCAGAGCCTTCTTGAGTTCTACCTGAGCACCCACCAGGTTTGTACCGTTGTCGGATCTGATGTGCTTAACGTGACCTCTCCTGCAAATAAACCTTCTCAAAGCATGAATGCATGAATCTGTATCCAATGAATAGGCAACCTCCAAGTGTATAGCTCTACTAGACATACAGGTAAACGGGACTCCATACCTTTTGACCACACTTCATCCTCACCTCACTCCAATCGGGCCAAAATAGTCCGCCAAAATAGTCCACCCCCACATTGGTAAAGGGAGGGAGGTCCGATAGGATTCTTTCTTGTGGCAAATCTGCCATCTTCTGCTCACCTGTTTTTGCTCTCGCACGTCGACACACAACACACTTTGAGATAACCTTTCTCATCTAGCATAGGATCAAGCTTACTGATCTTACTGCTCTTTTGCACTCTTGATGGGGTTGTTTCCAGTGTTGCCATTTCAACTGGGAATGATTGTCTCTGAACTCTGCCCGTGAGAGATCTTCCACTGTGAGGAACTGTCCATGAAGTTTGGACCGAAAAGTGCCAAGTTCAGCTCTTTGGCTGCGTGAGCAGGTAATGGTATGCCCTAAAGACTCCAAAGAAGGCACCTCATTAAATTTAAGGTACTATGACACTGCTTTAAGTAGCCTCATCCAATTTGAAAAGAATAAAATAAGCTGGTCTGTTGGGGTTTCAATGTTCTTTACCACTGTCGAGAATACGGCAGTGCTCCTCCTGACCTCAGGATCATCTTTTAACACTGACTTGGAGCCCAATGCTTCCACTACAGGCCAGCTTTCCTCAGGCTTCCATAGGAACTCAGGGGCATGGATCCATCTCCTTTGCTGCATGAATTTGACTGTGGCCACTTGAGGCCTCATCAGCTGGATTGTCCATGCTGTTGACATATCTCCATTGAGACAGACCTGTATTGTCACGAATCAATGAAACTCTGTTGACTACATAGGTCTTAAACCTTGTGTGGTCATTTCCTATGTACTTGAGCACAGTTTGACTATCAGTCCAGAAGACTGAGGAATTCAAGTCCATATGTAATTCTTTCCTCAGCATTTTGTCCACCTTTACCAGCAGTGCCGCAGCTGCCAACTCCAGACGCGGTACTGTGATGTGCTTTAAAAAAAGGAACCTGGACTTTCCTAGGACAAACGTGATGTGCACAACATGCTGACTGTTAATCTGCCTGAGGTAGCTCACTGCGCCATAGCCACTCTCACTGGCATCAGCAAAGTGATGCAGTTGCACACATTTTGGTGTTTCATAATCCCTGGGCTTCATACAACGAGCAATATTGAAGTCCTTAATCCTTTCTAGATTATTTAACCATTCCATCCACTGGTCTGATATAGACTGGGGCAAAGATTCATCCCATCCAAAGCCTCTCTGGCAGAGCCCCTGTAGCAACTGCTTGGCTGGTAGAATGAGAGGAGCAAGAAAGCCAAGTGGATCAAAGATTGAGCTAACGACAGAAAGTATGCCTCTGCGGGTGTGTGGCTTCTGGCTGAGATTGATGTTGAACTGGAAATGGTCAGAGTCCACAGCCCACTGCAGTCCCAGTGCTCTCTCAATGGGGAGGCTGTCTAAA
Organism: Percopsis omiscomaycus; assembly: GCA_027575585.1. Classification (NCBI taxonomy): domain Eukaryota; kingdom Metazoa; phylum Chordata; class Actinopteri; order Percopsiformes; family Percopsidae; genus Percopsis; species Percopsis omiscomaycus. The sequence continues at coordinate 6,808 of JAODLI010002538.1, forward strand.
TCGAGATGCAATGACCTAACTTCTTTTGCTCTTTGATCTTGTGGAATGGAGGCTAAAACTGCTCGACTATTGCTAACCCACTGAGTCAGCTGAAACCCACCTTTGCTGCATAATGCTGTAAGGTCTTTAACTAACTGGATGGCTTCAGAGTCTTTGGCCATCGACTTTACAGTCGTCAACATAGAAATTGTGTCTGACAGTTTCAGCTCACTGATGGGGGAAGCATCCTTCGTTATCGTCAGCAGTCTTTCACAATGCAAAGCTTGCACAACTTGGGGAGGACACAGCACCAAATATGTGCACTAGCATACGATATTCTTTGGCGATTTGACTGGTGTCACCTTGTGGCCACCAGTGGTACACCCCGTGGTGTGGTATGTACCAAATCCTTCCAAGTGACTGCATCAGTTCTTCCTGCGGGACCTCCTCTGCATAATTATTCTCAAAGATGTCATTGAGGAACACAACATACTCCTGCTTGTACTGCCCATCCTTTTTCATTTTTCTTTTCAGGCTCTGCCGGCGCTGTTCTGCCATTTGGCGGTTGTTAGGCATTCTGACATTAGCGCTCCTGAAAGGTAACTTCAGATTGTAATGCCCATCTTGTAGGATTGCCTTACTGGCTATCTCTAAAAACCTTACATCTTCTATTGAAATCTGTCTTTTCCTCAGATGCTACCTCATTAAAATCCTGATTATACTGTGAGATCAGGAGTTCCTCCAGACTTTCCACTGATATTCTGTTCACAGTCACTTTACTGCCATCACCACTTCCCAATGGCCCATTTACAACCCACCCCAATTGGGTTCTAACTGCGTAGGGCCCCTCTCCTTGGCAATTGATAACCTCCCATTAATTTTGGAGCATTTGTGCCAATCAAGAACTCCACATTTGAACTAATGCTGGGAAGTTTTACTGTACTTAGATACGCTCATTGCGTTAAATCATTCTGTTTGGGAATGCTGTTCATGGTAACTGACATTTCTTTCTGTGTGAAGACATCAGGAAGAGGTAAGAAACTTCATTTCCAGATAAAATATGAGTTGGAACGGATTTTTCCTGATTCATGGTGCGTAGTAGAATGTGTGTTTTTCTACCCTTCAGATTGAGCCGAGACATGAGCATCTCAGAGCAGAAGGTAGCGGATCCAGGAGAGCATACACTTGCAAGACCTGGCTGCCCTTTGCTGCCGTGACCTTAACTCGGACAATAGAGAGTACATTCTCTAGGTCCCCGGCCCCTATATGACCACATAACTCTGTTGATGCACCGCTAATTACATCAGAGGGTCTCCTGGCCTCTTCGATGGTATTATCCTTGATATCAATGTGCAAGACACTTGGGTGAGCTTGCTTGCACACTCTACAGGTGAGACGCCTTTTGCAGTCTCTGCTAATGTGACCTGTGGAAAGACCACCAAAACAAATACCCTTGGTCTTCATAAAGCTAAGCTTGTCTCTGTGTGTGTTCCTTTCCTCTACTAGCTAACTGGTCCTGAAGGTTGCCAAAGACTGGATCGGCAGCTATGCAAGCTTGTTTTTCTATAAAACAGACTAGAAGGTCTAAAATCCTAACCCTACGCTTGCGTTCTTCTTGCAACTCATAAGCCTGGTTGCGCCATTTCTCTCTGAGCTTGTATGGCAACTTGAGGACAATGCTTCTCATGTTTGATACAGTGTCTAATTCCTCCAAGTATTCCATTTCCTCCATAGCATTGCAGCAGCTTCTAAGAAACATTGCAAAATCTTGTAGTGACTTGGAATCCTCAGGTTTTATTTGTGGCCACGATAGAGCCTTTTCGAAGTAAGAAACAGTAGAAATCTTGTAATCATTTCCAAAGTTTTCTTTTAGAAATGTTTTAGCTTTCTGGTAGCCTCTATCTGGTGACATATACTCACAGCTTTTGACTAGTCTATGCGCTTGGCCTTTTGTGGATTGAACAAGAAACTGCAACCTGTCTCTATTGTTGTCTGTTTTTCATTCGATCATATTTTCAAATGAGTGGATAAATGATTTGTACTCCAAAATGTGTCCATCAAACAATGGAATGCTTCCTTGTGGTAATGCAGACAAAAGTTGCTGCTTCACAAGAATCCTTGTCAGTCATTTTGATTCTCCAGAATTTTAATCATATGGTTTTTCTGTACTGAGCTAGAAGGTGACTGGGGTATGTCTGGAGAAATACTGTGAGCTGAGGCCTGCGGTGGTGGTTGTGGCTGGGCATCCCTGCTAGCCATTGGTTGGACAACAGACTGGCTTTGTAGGGGATACTGAACCTGAACACCTGCCTTGGTCCTAACTACTGGGACATTCTGAACATAAGGATAAAACAAACTCTCCAGCTTCTCGTCCCATAGTACATCTTTATCTGAAGATGGTCCATCTATGACATCTGTATCTCAATACAGGTGTCTGAACTGGGGCTGGATCAGGCTGCACAAGTTTAAAATGTGACATTTCAGCTTCTTTTAGATAATTAACTAGACTTTTATTGCAAAATAAATAAAACATATCGTTAAACATAGTTGTTTTAATGTCCTCCTGAGGTTGGGACGGAGGCCGAGTTCAATGATGGTATCTGCGCAATCCGTACCCATTTATAGGGAAACTCCCTCATTACCTGTAGAGGTTGCACACTTGCAAAAACGAATATAGAAAAATCTATTTTTTTAATTTATATATATACTTGCATGCGGCTCATACATATAGCAAAGTGCATATTTAAATCTGGCATTAGTGCATTTCTTGTTTTCAAACAAGGGGCCATGACTGCTTTTGCCTGACTCAGACAATTTTTTAAAAGCATTTCAGGCCTCTGCATGGAGCTCTTCTACATGATCCTTCCAACCTGGCTTAGCATTGCACACTTTTGTCCTATATTTATATAGAGGCCTGTTCGAGATACTGAGAGACTCCACAATAGCTTCATACAGGGTACATAAATCCTTAGTGTTGTACATTCTTACAGTTCATCTCCCGACACAATAAGGCATTTTGTGGGAGCTTAATACCACCCAGCAAAGCATCAGAATGATTGACATATTTATTAAGATCTTTCTCAGACAATTTTGACCAACTTATTTTCTCTACATCAATGCCATTATCCATAAGCAAAAACACCGGTAAATGGTCTGTGTTCAACACCATAAGAAAGGGTATATCGTCCATAGTTGCCAGATCATAATCAATCTTCATCATATCGATGGAATCATGGGCATCCACTGTACAAAAACAGTGGTCTAGCCAGGAAGTAGAGTGCCAGTGTTAGTGTTGTTCAATTGAGTTTTTAATTTTGAATGTCTCTCTTCAGCGAGGTTCTCTGTTTTTGATGTCAACGTTCTGTGACACACTGGGCTGTACTTACTGTCAAGTACTGTCAGAAAGTGACGAAAACTCTTGTTTTCCACAATAGACAGGGGAAAGTTGCAATCAATAATCAAGTCGGACAGTATTGCATTGGTAATAGCTTTCTGCTGTGGATGACTCATGCTGTAATGTCCTACACAACTGTCCAGGAACTGTGAGATTGAAGACTGTTGTGGTTCATTTATGATGCTTTTGTTCAACTGGTTCTTATGGAAAAATTTAGTAATAACCCACACTGGAACAGAGAGAAATATATGGTCTTTGTAGAATTAATTTAATTGCAA
>JAODLI010002539.1:0-10458 GCA_027575585.1 Percopsis omiscomaycus
CACACACACACACACACACACACACACACACACACACACACACACACACACACACACACACACACACACAGAGAGACTAACTTCATACATTGTTTGTTTGGTTCACTGTGTGCATGTTCATCTTAATATCAGTTCTCCCTGTTGTTCCTCTCCCCTCCCCTCCCCTCCCCTCCCCTCCCCTCCCCTCCTCTCCTCTCCCCTCCTCTCCTCCCCTCCCTCTCAGGCCCCCTGCTGATTCAGGTCATCAGGTCCGACTTCAAGCAGAAGTACTCATCGTTGTTTGATGACAACACTGTGTCCGACTACATCTACCACCTGAACGCTCAGATGCCCAGGTGGGGAACGTACACACACATGTCATATTTATCTTTTTATTTATCTTTTGAGAGAGTGCCTCGTGCCACACGTAGATTTACGTTAAAGATTGAATGTATCCAAGACTTGTGGATAGCCACGCTTCCAAGTAGTTCTTAATCGATTTTAAGAACTACTTGGAGGCAAAACGCTAATTTTGGTATAATGTTTAAAAACAATTAAAAAAAAAATTTTTTAAGATACAAGGCTTATACCCCATGTCTTGAAAGACACTACTATCTAGTATTAGTGTCTTTTTTTTTTTTATGTTGTGTTTTTATGATTATGTATCCAAAAAGCCCCTTTATCATTTAAAACGTATGTTTTATTTCATTCGCGCTCATGCACTACTGCGCTGTTTCTTGGTCTGGTTAGTGGAGAAACGGCCTTTAAGAACATGACCATTCCCTATGGCTGGGCTAAGAGGCCCATGCTGGAGCGGATAGGGCCGGTCCACGCTGACATTCCCATCTCCTTCATCTATGGCTCGCGCTCCAACATCGACAGCGACTCTGGGTACGCTATCAAGAAGGACAGGCCGGATGTGGAAATCAAGGTGAGTGCCTTGTTATCCCCTGTGTGTGTGTGTGTGTGTGCGTGCGTGTGTGCGTGTGTGCGTGCGTGCGTGCGTGTGTGCGTGTGTGGTGTCATTGAGTCTTTCGGTTACCCACAAAGCCACAGTGTGAAAGTTTATGTCACCATTTAATTTCTTTTATTTCCTCCTCTCGAATGTACTGCAACGCTTTGCTGCCGTGTTTGTCTTTTGTTCCCCGTCAGGTTATCCGAGGAGCGGGACACTATGTGTTCGCTGACCAGCCGGAGGACTTCAACCAGACCGTCCTCCAGGTCTTAGCCCAGAGAGAAGCTGTGGCCAACGGAGAAGAGGGACGGGAGGAGCCCTCTGTCTCAAAAGGGCGAGAGCTTGACAAAAAATAAGTTTCTCCCTTCTCATCGCCCTCTCGTGTGTTCCTTTTTTTATCAAGGATAATGTCTGCTTATCATTAAAGTCCTGGCTCCACCCATGTGACGTTTGTGTAAGGGTCAAGGGTCAGGTGACGTTACCGGCTCTCAAGTAGGTCTGTCTATCTCAAGAATCGTGATAAGATTTGTATAAATATGTTTTCTAAATAAACTAAATAAATGAAATCCAGTGAGTCTCTTTTTTGTTTTCTCGTTTGCTGGTTCACACTGCGTGGAGTTAGAAATGTACACTTCAGATAGAAATATTATTTGAGTGAAACTATTGAGCAACTCTCATCTGTTTTTAAAAAGGACAAAAGCTCCCAAAGGACCTTCCTTTTTCAGATATTCTAGGCGATATGGACTGAATGTTCCTCTCACTGAACCTTCACCCTGTCTTAGAAGCAATTTCTAACTAGGGCAAAGGGCTTTAGAAGCAACTAAAAACTTTTTTATGAACATGTCGATGTCATGATTATGTTTTACCTCCAGGTGGCAGTGTGGGAAACTACATCTTCCCCACTCACCCACTGCAACTGGGCAAGGACACACAGTCTGCACTACCTGTCTAACAGATGTGCTAGGCTTAGCGACTGACCCAGGAGACCTGGGCAGCACTGTCTCTAGGAGTAGGAAAACACTCAGCCCTCTCTTCACAATTCCGCTGACAGAATAGGGTCAGAGGTGTGTGTATGTAAGGGTAAAAATAGGCCCGCCGTCTCCTGGATTATCATTATGAGCAGAGCAATTTGTTTCTACAAAGCAGAGGTGTTTTTATGTTCTGTGTGATATCACTAAACAAGGAAAACAAAGGAGGATTGGGTGGGTGGAATAATGAGAAGGTCAAAGGTCACATAAAAGTAAAGGGAATACTGATATTTAACTGTCAGGACCCTTTGAAGGCTTATTGACAAGGTCAATGGGGATGTAAAATAACTAAATGTTTTAATTCAATGTTTTCTGTACGTGTTTATATTTTACTGCTTCCGAAGAGCAATAGGCCTATGGACCTGCAGGAAGTGATGTCGTCCGACGAGGAAATGGATAGGTTGTGTTGAGATAAATTGGATGGTATAATTCCATGTGCAGGTTTCTCAATTTAAAAAAAAAACAATACAGTGTATATATATATATTTTTTTTTAAATGTATTTATATTATGCACATACTCAGTGGTACTCATAGTCGAATGTAGAAGCTCATTTCAGTGGAAAATCATTTCGATTCTGACAAAAACTTTCCCTTTGGGAGTAGTAGATAAATAAATGTGCAGCCCACACACACACACACACACACAAGAGATGGCAGGCTGCCTGCTCTCCAGTCTTTATCAGACATGATGTGTTTGTCTGTAGTCAGAACACCACTAAACACTGAATTAGTTGAAACCAGAGAAACCATCATCTGAAAGGTGTCTGTAACATCTCTCCTTGATCTCCATTAAAGACTATGACTTAAGGCTAAAATAAAACAACTATACAATTTTGACTGTTTATGCAAGTTACATTTAGGGGTGCGGGCAAAGGTCTTAAGCCTTAGTCATATTCTGACTATGAAATCAATACTGTGGTTGATTATCTGTGCTCTCAGGATTCACTTAGTTCACACACATACACACACAATTACAAAAACCATCACCACAGTTCACAGTCACCTCAGTGTCAAATTTGTGTGTGTGCTTGTGTGGCACTTGAGACTTGAAAACAATGGGTTGCAGTGCCTTAGTCAAGTGGGCTGCATTTAGTCTGTGTGTGTGTGTGTGTGTTCTGGGAGGGCTTTAGTCCTAAATCCAGTTTAGTTTTTGTAAATCTGCATCAGTGGGCCAATACAAAACAGCATGAGGGTAGAATATTCAAATAGAATCATTTAAAAGCTTTTATGTAACCTTTATTTAACCAGGCGAATTAATTGAATATAGTATTTGCAATAACTGCCTTGGATGCAAAGCAACAACCCATAGAGACTACAATCAAATAGAATAGAATATGGCATTAGACCTTGGCACCTGTGAAACTGGGATAGCTGGGTCAAATTGGCCCTGAACAATATTGGGCTTTCAAAGCAATGTAGGATTTAAAATGTATGTCATAGGCATAGCAGGCCTAACACCCAAAGGCATTCCATATGGAATTATAATTATTCCCTTGTGTGATGGGGAGGGTTGTCGTTTGTGTGTGTCGTTTTAGAGATGACACAGTGAATTATGGATTACAGATTATAGAATTGTGTTTGTACACGTGATCCAGCACACAGTATAGGTGTCGATGTACTTGTGTAGCTCGCGTATGTGTACGCGTGTGTGTAATCCTGCGGGCTATTTTAGGTACATCCCATCCAAGAGCTCAGCTGGTCAGAGTAGCACAGATGTTGCCGTGATTACAGCGAGCTCTGAGTCCTCTCATGAAAAGAAACATCAAAGAAGACATTATATTGGCGCACAGAAAACAGCCTCACCGTTGTCTTGCCTTGTAATCTGTCCATAAATCCCCCATCTTTCGGACGCCGCCTATTGAAACACAGCGGGCACGGTTTGCATGTTCACATATACGTATGCCACTGTGTCTATGTTGACCAGTGTTGAGCTGTAATGGAACCCAATGGAGCCTTTTTTTGTTGTGTTTAGAGATGATAAACTGGGGACTACTATAAACATACAACAACAAAAATGTCATACATCTTCCATACATTTCATTCACATTTTTATTTATATAGATCTCTATCATATACATACAGTACAATATGCTCAAAACAGATTGAATGGCACATCCATTTTTTGTATTGCTGTGAGGCTACAGTAGAGCGAGGTGACATTTCTGAGACAGATACACTTGGATTAACCTTGATGGACAATTCGCTACAGGAAGATACATGCACTGTCGATTCTATACTCCACTGCGGTGAGTCAAACACGCATACACACACACCATGACTTGACGGGGTTGTGTCATTTTCATTTTTTTTCCACCCACATGGTTGGTTTTTGTTCGGAAATACACTACAGCAGTGGCTGCCCCAGTCCTAGACAGCTACAGAATGTACACGGTTCAGTTTTGACCCAATACTGATGTTAGCGGCTCGTCAAAGCTCCTCTTGTCAGATTGCAAAGAAAAAGAGAAGGAATGTATATTTCAGGCGGAAAAGTTTGGGATTAAACAGAACCCTGCACATTGGAACAGGGATGTATTTTACGAAGCAAGATACCTGGATAATCCATGTTTGCTATCAGCCTCTCTTGGGTTCACATCAGTTTAATGAAGAAACAATGCACGCCATTAAGCACTGAAAATGTCGCCAGAACTCAAGCCATATTTTGTGATTTATTAAAGCGGGATTGAACTTTTAAACACTCTGTAGCCTTCCCTCAATATTAAGCACTCATGCTGAAAAATGTTCAGACGCCCATTGTTATTATGTATTTTATGTTACTACATATTTAATTTGTTACTTTTAATTTCTTTAATCCTAAATGTAAATATATATATAAATTAAAACACTTGTTTTAATTACACACTAACAATTAGATTCTGCAAACCGGGGTAAATTGAAAATACACACTACTAGCAGAGAAAGCGAACGGTTTTATGGATTTGTTAGAGGCATGTTCTTTAGAAACAGCCAGTCAATGGATGAAGATACTGAACTGGCTCAAGTCCGTGAATGATCTTTTTTTTTTGCCAAACAACAGCGTGAGGACTTAATATTCAAGATAAGGAAGCTGCAGAGGGTTAAAACACAAGTTCAATTCCGCTTTAAGCTTGCTTTGTAAAATCCCACCCAGGTGCCTGGGAGCAGGGGTGAGAAACACGGGCCTAGTATCTAGTCCTCAGGTCTACGGCAATACAACTCTACTGTCGCTACAATAAGATTTCTACTAAAAGACTTTGGCTATTCACATTATGTACAAGCGCTGCAGTGAGGCCATACAGAGAATTGACATGTGAGCCTGTTTTCTGACCACGAGTGCAGAGCATGTTGGGAATAGAAAAATAAAACAGTGATCGACCACAAAACACTGTGTGCAACCATCCATTTAGTATTTAACCTGACATTATGTCCTCACTTAATGAAAACATGGTCCTAAGCAGCTAGTTCAGTCAGAATAAAAATAGTTGAATGCTGAAAGATCGTCTAAAAACAAGTTAAAAAAAATGAAAGCTGATCATTAAATACAAATTTTAAACATTTGACAAAACAATTTGTGCAACATGGTAACATGACACTAAAAGTGATGCCTTCATCCCCTCTCACAGAGAGAGGCGAGGGGGAGTGTGCGTGTGTGCATGTCACAAGCATTTGCACGCGTCTCACGGCAGGTGTGTGTGTGTGTGTGTGTGTGTGTGTGAGAGAGAGAGAGAGACAGAGACAGAGTAAGGGTCTCAAGTGAAGATTGTCCCGAGCGCTCCCACTTCAGCCATTTTGATACGGTCACAATATCTCCCCTTCCAACTCCTGTTGTGACCACCGAAGATGCCACGTGCGCACACCTCGTCTCAAGAGTCCTTTTCTACGAGTGCGCAAGGAAACGTGTGCGCACTTCCTGTACAGTAAGTAATTCAAGCGCTCAAGTAAAACAGAACGGGACCGTTATGTGGCTGCTGCCGCTCCCCTCCGACCAGCTGTCCTCCCGCCCTGCGGGAGGACATTTTGTCCGCAGCCGCAGTGCTCGTAAGAAGGGAATACGTCAGTCGTGTGTGTACCCTAACACGGGAAGTGACATCACTGCTCCTTATCTCCCGGGACAAGAGGGGCTCAGCGGGAGGAGAGGAGCAGTCTAAAAGACATTCTTTTATGAGTTTCCTCCAGCGGGAGAGAAAGCACGTCCGCGGAGGAATGAATGAAATTTTTAAGGAGGAGTGAGGAGGAGAGGGAGAGGGAGAGGGAGAGGGGGACAGAGAGAGAGAGAGAGAGTAGAGGTAAAGTTAGGGCCGAAATACACCAAGCCAACAAGCGAATTCAACTGCTCCTGACTACTCATGAAGTCAGCAGAGCTCTCTTCCAGACGAAGGCTGAATATATAAAGACACGCCAAGCTAACCGGACGCTACGGGCTCGGCGCGGTGTGTTCCGGCCCTGACAGCCGTGTGTGCCTTCAGATGACCTGACAGCAGCTGTGGGGGCTGGGGGCGCAGAGCAGCCCCTCCTTGGGGCTGTGGTGGATGTTGACGGAGAGCGTCTTGTCGCACAGCGGCCTCTGCAGCACCCGGTTCTTCAGGTTGCGCTGGTTCTCCCGGGCCAGGTCGAGCTCGCCCAGCCTCAGGGGGCCCGTGCGGGGCCCCTCGAGGAGCGGGTCGGCCAGCAGGTCTCCGGGGGCGGGCTGGCGGTGGAGGTGGGCCCTGGGCGCGGGGCCCCCCAGGAGAGAGACCTTGTCCAGGCTCCCGGTGGACCCGCCCATGCACATTCTCCACATGGGCCGGTCCTGGGGCTCGCCGGCTGGCCCCGCCCCGCCCCCGCCCCCGCCCCCGGTCAGGCTGTGGAACTGGGAGCTGAGGCACAGGCTCATCAGCTTCAGGCTCTCCACCAACCCGCTGGCGGTCCTGGGCCCGCCGCGACCCTGGCCCGACCCGGGGCTGGCGGCGCAGGGGGAGGGGCTCTCACCGCCGCGCCCGGAGGGCGTGTGGGCGCCGGGCGTCGTCACGGCGGCGGCGTCGGAGGACGGCGAGGCCGGGGAGGGGGAGGGCGCTGTGGAGCGGAGGTTGAGGCTGAGGCCTTGCGCCTCTCCCCCCCTCTCCTCCTCTTCCTCCTCTTCCTCCTCCTCCTCACTCTGCTCCTCGTGGATTTGGTTCAGGACCGGAGCGCTCAGGCGAGATGTCAGGCGATTAGCAGCTGATGATGATGATGATGATGATGACGAGGAAGAGGAGTAGGAGGTTCCTTTGCAGCGGAGCGCCACTTGCAGGGGAGACAAGCCCTCTCCTTCCTCCTCACCCTCATCCTCCTCCAGGCTGAACAGGTTTGGCCCGCGAGGCTTGCCGGGCCCCGCCGGGGCCACGGGGCCCAGCCGGTGGGGCTTGGAGGGGGGCTTGGGGCCCTTCTTCTGCCCCCGCTGCTGGGGGCGGGGCCGCTGGGCGGAGCCACAGTCCTGCCACTGGTTGAGGTCCAGCAGGGCAGTCCGGGGCCGGGGCCCCTTGTGGAGGCTCTCGGCGCTGCGGGCCGGAGACTGGGGGCCCCCGGGGTGGGAGATGGCGGGACCGCCCAAGCCGTCGCTGACATCCTGGTGGACGTCCATTCTGGTGGGCCAGGACTGCCTGGGAGGGGGCACGACACAGGATAAACACACACACACACACTATGGGCTGAACTACGGACTGTCTGTCTGTGTGTGTGTGTGTGTGTGTGTGTGTGTGTGTGTGTGTGTGTGTGTGTGTGTGTGTGTGTGTGTGTTCTTTTACCTAAACTGGGCCTTGCTGGGGCTGGCAGAACGTGATTGGCTGTGCTGTTCCTTCTCCTGCTTCTCCCTGAGAATCCTCTCAGCCAACAGGAAGTAGGTGGCAGTGATGTGGTTGTACTTATCTGACTCCAGAGCCCTGAGAGGGAGAGAGGGAGAGAGGGAGAGAGAAGGAGAGGGAGAGAGGGAGAGAGGGAGAGAGAGGGAGAGAGTGAGATGGATTCCTTGCACGCACAACATGAACCGTCTAATCAGCGAGCTGCTTGTGCGTCACACAGCTGAGGGATTGGATTGACTGCCAGCTAATTTCTTAGTGACGACTACAGCGCATGGACGATGACAATCAATTAGACACCGCAGCGCATGATGGCAAACGTCCAGGAAAAACAACAACCACAAAAAGTGCTTGTGTCGTTATCACATCCCACTTTATTGGTCTTATATTCTTCACTAAGCCTTCAACATAACTTAATGTCATGCATAATAGAGGGTTTATAAATGTGGCATTACGGTGCAACATTACCCACATTTATGAACCCTCCCCGAGTTATTAACGCCACAGTTAGGTAGTGTTCATATCGACTTTACTAAGAGCTTAATGAATCCTTTAGAAGTTTTGCTCTTCCTGAGTGAATGTAAAGGTTAAGTGTGTGTGTGTGTGTGTGTGTGCGTGCGTGCGATTCCTACTCTGTTATGGTGTCTCGGTCGGAGATTCCACCCAGCACCATGCGCTGCATGATGCAGCCGTGCTCCTCCTCCGACAGGCTGCGATGGGACACAAGGGGCGTGGACAGCTTGGTGGAAGGGGAGGGATCAACGCCCTGCAGCCAATCGTGTCCTTCGATCTGTTCCAGGGAGGCCCGTTTCTTGGGGTCTCTCTGCAGCATGCGGCCAATCAGACTGGAGGGCCGCGAGAAACCGTTACAGTTACTGTACGTCTTTCATTCATCTGTAAACTGACACTAACCACTAGCAGTTAGCAGAACCGCCAACCATGCATCTGCTTGGGTAGAAGTACTAAAAATGCATCTGTTCCAGTAGAAGTACTAACCATGTACAGTATGGGTTCCAGTAGAAGTACTAACCATGTACAGTATGGGTTCCAGTAGAAGTACTAACCATGTATCTCTTACATGGTTAGCACTTGTAGCTAACTACTAAAACAGCATAAGCGCCTTCTTCAAGGGATTCATAAAAACCTCCCAGTGTTTAAAATAGAGGCATGCTTTAAATGGAAGCATTAGATACACTTGGCATGGCAGCACAGCTGACAGGATAGAGAGCGAGTCTCTCTCTCTCTGACAATATGAAATATGCAGCACCATTGCGGAGCACCCAGTCCCTCTGTGCGTGTGCCTTGTACGTACTCTGTGCAGGCGTGGGAGATGTGCGCCGGCACCGTGTATTTGCAGTCCATGATCATGGTGAGTGTCTCGCTGTCGTTGGCCTCCTGGAAAGGGGGCTGACCGCACACCAGCATGAACAGTATCACGCCCAGACTCCAGATATCTGCAGAGAGAGAGAGGCAGAGAAAGAGAGAGAGAGAGAGGCAGAGAAAGAGAGAGAGAGAGAGGCAGAGAAAGAGAGAGAGAGAGACAGAGACAGAGACAGAGACAGAGACAGAGACAGAGACAGAGACAGAGACAGAGAGAGAGAGAGAGAGAGAGATTAGCAGTGATTGACAAACAGAAGATAGCGCGGCGCTGCTTGCTGACCTGGATTAAAAACACTAAACGACACAGAATCCCAGCCAACGTGAATCATATTTGACCGACGCCGCCTTTCCAGAAATACGCACAATTAGGCGAGGTCACATCTGTCTGACCGAGGATGGAGCTTTGCACTGCTTCCGCCGGGGCACCGCGTGCACACACACACAAACACACACACCGGGGAAAGTAGGTTAATGTGTTCATCTTCAGCTTCACACACATGCTCTTTTTCTGGAACAGTTCTCTTGGTTCAGATGGGCATTTGAAAAGACCTCATTGGACAGTGTCATGGCTCCACTGACACAGAACTTTATGTTATTCATCTCACACGACAAACCTACATTCCATGCTGTATAGAAGATGTGCAACTGAATTTATCTAGTTTTTTTTTGTTGACCCAAAGTGATACGATAATAGATCTTTACAGAATTAACTACTTAAAAAAGGGGTTTTTTTGTACAGTGCCGAGTTCAGTCGTCATCACAGACACGTCCACTCTCCCCTTACTTTCCCAAACTTCAAACAAAGTTTCAAAAATAGGCCAAACAGCAACCAGTGGCTCATTTATGTGACTGAATGTCCAAAACAGGCTGTTTAGTTCTGGGAGTAAGAGGAGCCCTAGGAAAAACATATTAAATATCAACTAAAGTCACATTTTTGGTGAACCAAATGTTGTGTTTCTTAGACATCAGGTTATCCTATAAAAATGCTCCCATTGCTTGAAATAGGCCTATAGTTTGTGATTTTAAACTTTAAACTGACAAGTCTCCATTTTACAATTTCATCTTTAATTAACACGTAACAGAACAAATTCTTAGCTACAGTAATAGCTTAGCCAAGTGATGAACAGCAGGACATTACAACAGCCAAAACAATAAATAGGAAACGTGTCTGGTAAACGTCTTTAGTAATCACGCAGGTGCATTGTGGGTGCTGTGTGTTTAATGCTGTGGCAGTGAAGAAGTGGGTTTCTGCTGCGGTGGGGGGGGGGGGGGGGGGGGGGGGGGGGGGGGGGGGGGGGGGGGGGGGGGGGGGGGGGGGGGGGGGGG
>JAODLI010002540.1:0-10457 GCA_027575585.1 Percopsis omiscomaycus
TCCATTCACTCGCACACTGACCATCCACTCAGAGAGAGAGAGAGAGAGAGAGAGAGAGAGAGAGAGAGAGAAAGAGAGAAAGAGAGAGAGAGAGAGAGAAACATCAAGGTTGTGTCACAAGGGCCAAGGTACACAGTGCCTGGCCAAAGACAACCAGGCTGGCTGCAAACACAAAGACTTGCCTATTCCGAGAGCATGAGAGTGAGATTGCCTGTTTGTATACACAATCAAAGTGCCTTGCTCTCTCAAAATATGTCATGTTTAAAAAGGAGAACTAAGCAGTTTTTTAGAAAGAAATTTATGATGTACATTTAAAAAGACATTAATTTTAAATGGGGGCAGAATAAGTAAATGGTTACGCCTGTTACACACATGCTGCGAGAGTTTTCTGATTTTATTTTTGGTTTGGTTTGCACACTGCTAGCGGATTACAAGCAGATTTAACCCAGCCTGCCTCCCCCGCATTCATCTGGCTGTCCAGTAGATTCCTACATTTTATGTAGTTTCCATCTTCATTAAACACCAAGCACAAAATTGTTTACAATTTCTGTATATTATTATTTGTAGTGCTTCAAAAACGAAAGGCGGAAAAGATAGACTCCAGGCCAGAAAAAAGCATCTAATTCGTTAGGCAGTCTGGCTTGTTGGACTTGAGTTGTGGAATATGGACACTCTCTTTTTATACTTGACCACAGTCCCCTGTTTTTTCTCTTATACCGCTCTTCAATGAGTGACGGACCCGCTAGAACAGTGGTTCTTAACCTTTTTGGATGTACTGAACCCCACCAGTTTCATATGCGCATTCACCGAACCCACCTAAGGGGGGCGTGTCATCACGAATCATATGAGGTGTGTCTTATCCTCCGCCGAACCCCTAAGACTGACTCACCGAACCCCTAGGATTCGATCGAACCCAGGTTAAGAACCACTGCGCTAGAATCTTCAATGCCGGCCTCACATAGAGTGTGCGAACTCTCATTGATTAACATGTGAGCAGGTTTAAAGCCGGTCTGCTCCACGTCAACCTAGCTGTATATGTGCAACAGCCTTTTAAGGTGGTCGACTTCCAGCTGAAAGATACTGGGTTCAATCCCTGACATGCCTGACCTTGCTGCCCTGATATGCCTACTATTGCTTTGGATAAAAGTGTCTGCTAAATTACAAAATTGTAATAGTAGATATGTTTTATACCAAGGAGATATTGTATTCAAAATATCACGGGTCACCCTGCCATAGAGGTCCCCATGTTTACTGAAAAGGTTAGTGTTCTTTAGACCATTGGTTGGCTCAGTTGGCTCAGCTGCATACACCAGTTGGTGTCAGTTGCAGACCCACTGTCAAAAAAAGGAACACATTTCGGGAGAATCCCCTTCACAGAGCACATACCAACCCAGTGTAGTAAGAGAAATAAAAGAAGGACATAATAAAAATGCACGAGTGAGTGCCAGGGAAATCACTATCATACAAGTCCCTTGGTACTGCCAAATTTAACCTCACACAGCGTCTGCTCCAAGGGAACGTGAGCACTGGCTAAATAAATAAAGTATTGGTGGAAATTGCTAGAAATGAGAAGACAAACGACCAGAGAATGAAATTGAAAATGGGGCAGAAAATTCCTCTAGATATAGCAAACTAATAACCTTTCCTGATACGTCACGACACGGGACAATATGCAATAGTCTGAAAAAACAGACGAAGAGATTAACATTATCATAATGAATGTAAACAACAGACATGGCTATTGTTAGCACTCACACCTGTCAAGCTAGCATGTTAGTATTGGGAAATTTTATTGAAAATCGAGTTTGATGCTGTAACTTATAGCTAGCAAGCAACAGGTACAATGTTAGATTTCAGGCAAAGCTAAAAACATCAACAAGGTTAGCAATGCTACATTATCCACAATGATTGACGATGAAACAGCTCTAGTACTTACCTGCCAAATTTTGTATTACTCACAACATATTATAACACATTGATTTGCATATTAGAACTTGTGTCCATCTGTGGATATGATGGTCAGTGGCCTCTCTGTGTATGTACTACCTGTGTATGTTGACCTTGCATGCACATTGGACACACAAGTCCTCTTTGAGGACAATATTCCTCAAAAAAAATATCTAATCATGTTTGATCTATTGCTTTACAGGCCAAAATTCAGGACTGAGCTTGAAACATCCCATCAACTACTTCACTAGGCCCTCCTGTTTTAACTTGTTTGAATAAAATCTTGAAAATGATAAATGCCCTTTCCTTACACTTACAGCATAAACAGGCAAGCCATTACATTTATCCTATACATGTGTAACGGAGGCCAGTGTTACAGCAAGGTGCTGCGCTGTGCAGAGTAAACCTCACTCCCCGACACCTTAAGAAACGTGTTAGTGACAGACGCTAGAGCCCTGGTTTTAGCCTCCCTTACTAACACGTCCGCCTCCCACGCCGGGGATCCGGGTTCGGGTCCGGTGCGGTGCAACATGTAAAGAGATTATGCATGTGTAAACATGCATAATCTCTTTACATGCTGCACAAATGACGGCACTTGTTTATTATGTTTTTTTGAAAGCCATAAAATATATAACCTATATAATATACATTATATAATTCCCATAAACAACATATATACACGAAGGAAGAAACAGTGTGTCCAGAGGTTTACTGGCTGTTTATTATAAACACAGGTCAGTGTTGGCTAACAGGTAAGGCTGTGCATGTGGCATCATATGGATGCTGTCCCCTCAGTAGCAAACAACCTTCTCCGCAGGATGGTGCTCTGGTGGTCTATGATGTACCTGTAGTCTTTCTCCACCTTTAGTGTGTACAACCTCCACGACCTGGACTTCTTGTTGTACACCTTGCCGTACCTTGCATAAGAGAAATGAGTTTAACCTTAGTGAAATGTTCATATGACCTTACATTGCATAATAGTTTGTATTTCCACATAAAATGCCATCAGCACACTAAATCAACACCATGCATTTTGTTCTCGTTTCATAAACAAAACAATGTAACTGTATTTTTCATACTATTGGATCTACATTGACTCAGCACCTATACGTTTATTGACTAAAATGCATAGGAGTACATAATAGAACATAGGAAACTGTTTAAACCACCATCTTTTCTCTTGGCTGGTCTGTGGATGTGGTGATTGTAGTCCAGGCCAGCTAAACAACATTACGGTAACATGTATGTGTAAAAGGTACGGAGGCCGAATGGGGTATCATTGTTGTGTAGCCTCTATTCTGGCCGGCAGCGGTGGTAGTTACAGAGCCGGAACAATGTGACTTACAGCATAACTAACGTTTTTAGAAGCTAATAAGTAGCTATCCAACATGTACTGTACATAGTAACAAATTCTTCCGAAAACAAAACTAAACAGATAATTACCTGTCCAACAGAAATGCGCCCTCCATGGCATCACATCTGATGGCCTTCATTTCCCTCAGTTGTCGCCTTTGTGGAAAGCTACGCATTCAGCCCAAATGCAATGATTCGCCACAGATGACCATTTAATTTATTCACTGCTATCAGGATGTAAAGAGAACTTCAAGAGATATAACAAAAAATGCTTCCGAAATAAATTGTGCACCCTAAATAGTGCTAGTTTAGTTTTACTCTGAAGACTTTGAGTGCGAACCATTTTTGAACTCTAATGCTATACAATTGGTTTCAACGCACCAAACACAAAAGAAGGTGCTATGACTACTCTTCTGAAGTGAGGGAGGGGGGAATTGGGTAGTTTAATATACTGGTTTTCCATGACTAATCTCTGAAAGAAGTTTGTTTGATATAACATAATTTACTCCTATTTTAGGGTTCTTGGATTCAGAGTTTGTTGCTAGTGAGTGACAAACTCATGCAAACTCATGTGAATGCAGGCTCTGCCAATCATTCTTGATCAGTCTATCAAACAACCAAAGCAGGCCCTGCGAAGGGAACAGGAGAAAAACAGAAAAGGTAGATTTGGTTGCAAAAAAAAAAGCAATGCCAGTTGTATGGAATTATTTTGGCTACAGAAAGGACGATGTTGACCAAAAACAGATTGATAGATGATTATGCTGTATAAACACAATGGTGTCATGGTGAGTCAAAGTGTATTAAACTACCCAATTCCCACTCCTAAATCACTTCAGAAGAGTAGTCACAGCACTTACTTGCTTTTGTGTTTGGTGCGTTGAAATCAATTGTATACCATTAGAATTCAAGAAAGGATGGTTCGCACTCAAAGTCTTCAGAGTAAAAAAATATTTTTCAGCTTTTCTTTATTATTATTTCTATTTTTTATGCAGATGCACTCCCCTACAAAATCACCACAATCATTCTAGAATTATATTTTTTTTCCAAATAGAGCTATTCAAGTCATCTGGTTAAAATTTCTAAATTTTTTCAAATTGCAATATTTATCAGAAAAAAAAATATTGCAATGTCAGTTGTTTTCAATATCGAGCTGCCCTAATTTGATGTCATTTCTTAGATAAAATGCCTATTCTGCATCTGTGACATTCCGATATCTGTCGGGCTCTAGCAGAGTGTTACAGTATGTCAGCTCAGTTCATTCATTCATTGGCTTTATTGGATCATGGCTAAAATGTAGGTTATATGTCTTACCCGGCAGGGAATGCCACCAGACACATAGGACACCTCTGCAGCACTCCTCCATCATTACCAACCCTTGTTGAAATCCCAGTGCCGTCCTTTTCCACACTACCTTCAACATCCCTGTTATGTGCATGGAGGTTGAAGGAGCCACTCTCTCCCTCCTCAACAACTCCAGGGCCCGGCAGCAATGCAGTCTCATGGCTGTGGTCTGCAATGATGGGCTGCTTGTTCGAGATTGGTTTCGTTTTTTGGCTCGCTTCTGGGTCATCTCTTCGCCCAGCAATGCAGGTTGTTGGTAACCCACCAAAGGGACATTGGAGTTGTCCTTCCTCTTCATGACAGAATGCCAGAGAACCAGTAGAGGTTTGAGGCCCTGTCCGAGCCATGAGACTGGGATCTTTGAGGAGTTGGCTGAAACAAGGGGAGTCTGGGTAAGCCAAGGGTCCTGCCAGCAGTCCAAAGCTTTCAAGGAAGGGATGAATCTCATCACTGAGGTTGCTCTGTGGCCGTTCATTCAGTTTCTGTGTTGTGGGTCTCTGAAAGGACACACAGGACAAAGAGTCAAAGATAAGGTTGAAATATCTCAAGAAAGACGGACAGGATTGATAATAAATGCCAGATTCTGAATTTCGCATTGTGCATTCAGAGATGCTCTTAATAATAATAATAATTGAAAGAAAGGAAAGGCTTATAGAAAATAATTTGTATTTATTTAAAGCTACATAACCTAGCTTGGAGTATTTCTTGTCCATTTACAGTTGGTTGACAAATTAAAAGGAAAACCCTAAATAAATTGGAGGAATATAACAAATGCAGATGCTTCCATGTGTACTGCATTAAGTAATTCCAATCCAATTATGCTCTGTGGCATGTATATAAATTCTGAGTAGTTAGGAAAAGCTATGTCCTTCACAATTACCAGTTCTCAACCCAATTGAACACCTACAGGATATTTTGGGCTGATGTGTTAAGACAGCGCTCTCCACAACCACCATCATCATCTAAACACCAAATGAGGGAATATCTTTTGGAAGAATGGCGTTCGATTTCTCCAGTAGTTACAGAAACTTGTAGAATCTATGCCAAGGCGCATTGAAGCTGTTTTGGCAGATATAGGGAACAAGAAGTGGGGGGGCACAGGGAGTATCATGGTTATATATGCCGTTTCTCAAGACTGGCCTTATAGCTTTATGGCTACTATTGGCTCAAGAAGTGAGAGATGTTTTCCTCAGAGATGGCCCATGAATTAATTATTTAGCAGGGTTTTTCCTGTATAGAGAATTACGAGGCGGCCGCCTCTTTCAAATTTCGTGCCGCCTCCAGCTCTTGACAAAACTCTGGTGGGCGTATTAATTTATAACAAGCGTTGCCCTCGGTGGATTTCATGTCATTTGTCTACCACAGCCAGTCCTCGTTTCCTCCTCACGGCCCGGCCCTCCACGGTACCATTGCTACTCCCTGTGTGCCAGACCTACGCCTTCCCAGTTTCCTCTGCCTAGCCCAGTATCAATAAACTCCTGTATTCCATCTTACTCCTGCATTCCGTGTCTGCATTTGAGTTCCCTTGCCCGGGCCCTGACAGAACCATTTGGCCATTTTTGAACTCAGCAGACATGTTTTCTGACGACCCAATGGAGAGGAATCGCTTCCTGCGCACGCTCAGTAACCAGAGCTCCTGGAGTCCTGCTTTCCACACGTCAACACCTGTCCGCCGCCGTGGCTCCTCCCTCTGCGCCTTCACAGTCAGCGCCTCCCGATTTGTCCCTGGTTCCGTGGGTGTATCATGACCTGACCCTCGTGTTCTTCAAGCAAAAGGCCTCGAGCCTGCCTCTCCATCGTCCCTACGACTGCGCCATAGACATCAAGCCAGGAGCTACTCTTCCACATAGCCGCCTCTACAACCTTTCCAAACCGGTGCACGAGGCCATGGAGACGAACATCGGTGAGTCGCTAGCTGCTGGATTAATCTGTCCTTCATTGTCTCATGCAGGGTTTTTCTTTGTGGGCAAGAAGGACGGTACTCTCCGGCCGTGTATAGATTTCAGGGGCTTCAAAAACATCACAGTCAGGAACTCCTATCCCTTGCCTCCGATTAACCTATACTTAGCGTATACGAGAGGGCGATGAATGGGCTGAACAATGTCGTTTTCCAGGCCCTAGTCAATGACATTCTACGGGACATATTGAATCGCTTCGTCTTTGTCTATATTGACAATATTTTAAATGGCTTACGACTCCATGGTTTGAGAGAAGGGGAAGGGCGACCCCGGTATCGGGGTATCTCGGGATGAAGATGTTAAGCTATTGACGGTCCCAGTCCGAGCACGAGCACCTCGTTTTACAGCGGCTACTAGAGAACAAATTATTTGTAAAAGCGGAGAAGTGCTCTTTCCATGCCCCCCAAGTGTCCTTCCTGGGCTTCATTCTCTTGGCAGGGGAGGTGCGGATGGATCCAGCCAAGGTGTCTGCGGTGACGGCAAGCCCCCCCCTGCAGGAAGCAGTTACAACGCTTCCTGAGGTTTGCAAATTTCTATAGACTCTTCATCCGTGATTACAGTCGCCTAGCCCCCTTACGACTCTCACCTCCACCACCTCCCCCTTCAGATGGACCTCTGCCGCCGAGGCGGCATTCACGGACCTGAAGCCCCGATTTACCACCGCCCCATATCTGGTTCACCCCCGATCAGGCCCTTCAGTTTGTGGTGGAGATGATGTGAGCGTAGGAGCGGTTCTGTCCCAGCGGTCTCCCAGCAATTACAAGCTCCACCCCTGCGTGTTCTTCTCACTTAGCCTCGCCGAGAAGAACTATTGGAAACTGGGAGCTGTTGGCAGTGAAGCTATGTTTGGAGGAATGGTGTCATTGGCTGGAGGGGGCAGACCAACCATTTGGGGTGTGGACTGACCACCGTAATCTGGAGTATTTTTGTTCTGCCAGACGTCTCAAATCCCGACAGGCCAGGTGGGCACTGTTCTTTGGACGCTTCCGGTTTGTTTTGACCCATCTGCCTGGTTCCCGGAATACTAAGCCGGATGACCTATCTCGTCAGTTCACCCTAGAGGAAGCCGGCCCCGAGCCAGCCACCATCCTACCACCCACCTGTGTGGTTGGCACCCTCACGTGGGAGATCAAGTCTAAGGTTCTACAGGCCCAGGGTCAACAGGCAGCGCCAGACGAAACCCCGGCAGGTCGCCTGTTGGTGCCCTACAGTGCGTTCACAAGTTCTTCAGTGGGGGCATTCCTCACGTCTTACCTGTCACCTGGGACAGCGCCGCACCCTAGCGTTGCTTTGCTGAGATTTTGGTGACTCTCCATCTAAGCGTATGCGCGGGAGTATGTAATAGAACCATGGAATTGTAAGTCGCTTTGGATAAAAGCGTCTGCCAAATGACTGTAATTGTGATTGTAACCTGTCCTGTGCGCACAAAATAAGACCCCCAACCGGCCTAGCCCCTGCCTGCTACAGCTCCTGCCAGTCCCCAACCGTCCCTAGTCACATATCCCTTTAGACTTAGTGACCGGCCTTCCACCCTCCCAGGGAAATTCGCCATTCTCACGGTCATTGACCACTTCTCCAAGATGGCCCATCTAATTGCCCTGGGAATACTCCCCTCAAGCCGGGAGACCACGGATATTCTCATCAAGGATATATTCTGGGTCCACGGCCTCCCCTCCGACCTCGATCATGGACCCGACCTTGATCAGGGACTTTTATAGTCAGTACTAACTCGGCTTCTAGTTCTACCCGCTGTCTCACTTTAAAACGTTTTGGGATTACAAAATTGTGCTGAATTCAATCTATTGTAATCAACCTATTTAAAACGCACTGCAGGCATTGAACTGAATAAAGATATTCCCAAAGTGTTTTTCGTACTTTCTTTCACATGCGCTGAGTGTGTTATTTATTTGAAATACTTACATTGATGGAGGACGTAGGATTGAGTCATGTTAATGTTACAATCAACAAAATCATACAACATAAACACAATTAATTTATGTTTAGTAAATTACAACATAACTGTATTTAGTAAATGTAACATAACTGTATGATGTAGCATTTAATTGAGACGGTTTGGTGAGATTTGCTTAAAGCATGTAGTAACACTTTAGTATTTTTCCGATTTATTAAACCTAGTTTAAGTAAATGTGAGGTTTTATTTCTTTGAATATTCTCTTATTAGTACTAATTCTGTAACACTGAATAATATGGCAAAGTTTCATAATCTTGAGTATTTAGCAATGCTATGTCAACATGATAATACCTATAACTCTAAGTGTTCTGTCACCATCATTTGTATGTAATGTTTCTGGTTGTTTTGCTACACAAGACTCTAAACAAACTATGTTTTTTAGTTGTTGATATTATTTAGGGACTCCCTATACAGTATATTCACTCCAACAACAATAGCTTACCCCTGTAGATGGCGTCGGAAGATCCGGAACAAAGATCCATTCCTTGGTGTCCAGATGAGGCATAGCTGACCTCAATGTTAAGGCCCATAGACTTTCCACTGATGAAATATCATGTCTGCTCCACCATTCTATTGTAGGAAGTGCTGACCTGCAAAATAGGTTATCTGATATCACAAAACTGTCGCAGTCTGTTTTCATATGAAACTTTTTTAACACTTTTTTCTTCTCCCTGTTAAAAAGTAATAGTAAGTAAGATCTAGTACAATTGTGCAACTTCATAAAGATTTTAAAACCACCTCTTTTAGGCCAGATATTTCCATATGTAATGTAAACATGCATATTCCTAATCATCATAAAATCCCTCTTTTAAAATGAGCTACTTCCGAACAGAGTTGTAAAGCATTGTGCTTGGAAAAAGTAAGGGGGGGCAGGACCTCGCAGCCGGAAGGTTGTGGGTTTGAGCACCAAAGTTGGCCTACCTTTAAGCATCCTTGAGCAAGATGACCAACCCCTATCTGCTACATGTAATAGCAGCATGCAATTGTAAGTCGCTTTGGTAGTCTGACTCCGAACCAAAATAGCAGGTGTGAAAGGTGCCTCAGAGTCGGACCATGGTCCGGACAAAAGACCCGGAGCTTGCAGTGTGAAAACATTTTGATTGTTCGGACTTTCGGACCAATTTTATAAAGTGCGCAATGTGTCATACTCTCGGTCTCCATTCAATTTGTATTGAGTTAAGGTGCCTTCTTCTCATTTTCGTCTGCTAACAAAAAACTGAAACATGTCTAAAAGCTGCTGAGTGACGGGATGCAAGGCAAGGCACTTTATTTACATTTATATTTACAGCATTTAGCAGACGCTTTTATCCAAAGCGACTTACAATTAGTACATTTGTCAACAGTTGAACCGGTTAACCACCAGTTTGCAAGTAGATAACATTCTCCAGCATCATGTAACAAGGTTACTACACTCAATGTGCTTCATTAAAAAAAAAAAAAACATGTCACACAATAAAACAGGATTTAAGGTTTTTTGCATAGTAGCTAAATGCCACCTCCCAGCAGAAGCTTTTATCCAAAGCAACTTACAATTATATGATGCCATTACATGAAGCAGTTAGGCATCTTGCTCAAGAATACTGTAGGCCAACTATGGGGCTCGAACCCACGACCTTCCGGCTGGGAGCCCAACACCTAGACCACTAGACTATCCAAAATGTAGACAAATACTCAACTTTAATCTGACCCTGCATTAAGTGCCAGAAAGCTGTGCCCAATTTTCCAACCTGTTCAAAAGAATTGAGTGGTCAACAGTGTTGAATGCAGCACTAAGATCTATTAACACCAGTATTGAAAATTTACCAGTCAGTGTTAAGACGAATATCATTTAAACCTTTAAAAAGAGCACCTACAAGAAATCTGTGATTTATTTAGAATTTTATATA
>JAODLI010002541.1:0-10457 GCA_027575585.1 Percopsis omiscomaycus
CACACACACACACACACACACACACACACACACACACACACACACACACACACACACACACACACACACAGACCTGTACCTGGGGAATTACTGTGAGTGCTGATGTTGGGTGGGAAAACAACAAAAAAACAATTCAATATGAACCCCTAATGTAGATTGGCTTTGTAGAAGCGTTAGAAACATGATTATGAAAAACAATGGATGCCAATGGGAGATTAATACAACAATGAGTTGCCGGTCGCACACCTAGCACAACCGAGGGGTTAAATAATGGGAGGATAAATATTGAGATAAGAACGTTGCAAAGTCAATGGTTTAACAAAAGTTAAGTTTCAACAAAGCAGCACCTGATGCCCATTACATGTTTTGGCTCTCTGTGTGAATATGACATTTTTATATATTTTATATGGAGGATGATTCCTCCAAAAAGGTCAACTGAGGGAGTAGCTTTTTTATTTTACCCAGGAGGAAATGTTCAACGTGTGATATTGTCAAGACCGCTCAAGAGAATTGTAACAACTTCTTTATTTTGTCTCTGAGACAAATTAGCGTTAACAACTGCAGCAATAAGGAATCCCTGAGGCTCACTGGCTCCCTAGCACCGCTTCTCAGCACGCTCCTGCAATGTATTCCAATACAATGGGCCTTAACAAGGACTCCCAGTCGTGTTGACATCAAATCCCAGCCCAGCCAGTTGGGCTCCTTGGCAGGATCGGAACTGACAGCCCTTAGGTGCCGAGCCAGTGTCTTGGAGCACTTGGTTGCAGATGGCATAAGGATTACTGAAGTGACCCTGATTCCATAATTTCCACTCCAGTCCACAACAGTCAAGGCGGTATAGAGAGGAGATACACTTTGCTTAAGTGTATGTGTGTTTGTGAAGAAATGAATGGCCACACTGACACGACTGTATCGGACAGGTGAGTCAAGTGGAAGCAACGTTGTCACTCCAGGGCATGTTGAAGAAGAACCAGCCTTACTGGAATCAAAGCCTAGCACCGTTTCGACAGGAAAAGGAAGAAAATAACTTAAATGTATATGTCATATCTGTGTGTGTAGGCGTGAGTAGAACATATACAGTATTAAAGTGTCCATTTGTATGGAAAAGTCCGCAGCTATTCACTAGCTTCCAATGCAGCACCATGCTTCAAATCACAACTAATATTTATGAGGGACAGAAAAACATCTAAAAATTAGCATTTTCCAAGAAATTAGACTAAAGGTTGTTTGTCCCATTAGAAAGGGCCATGCTCATGGTTGGCAATTGCCCATTTAGTAAAAACAAATCTTATTCGTTTGTGTCAGTTAGCGTTTAAAGTTTAAGGTTTGGTCCATTCTGGCATTATTGGTGAGCGTGTATCAGGAGGTTTCATTAATGTCAATATGACACCGTGCTAAAGGTTACGGCCGAAGGATAAAAACTCTGCACTCAAAGAGACACAGGAGACCTGAAATGGAAATATTTTATAGAAAAAATCATAGCACGGTAATTGTTTAAAACTGTAGAATCCTGACACTAGATATTTATTATACATTGGTGCTGGCAGGAATGTCAGTGTGCTTGACCAAACAGGAGGTTTTGGCCTTGAGTGCCTATAGAGCTTCTCCCTCTTGAGATCACAAACGGAAGATTGGAGTGAAAATGTCAATTAGTATCTCATCACAAATGCTTGGACTTATTGGAAACCTATTGGCAAGGCAGTTGAGAAATTATTCTGCATCTGTGTGTGCGTGCTTGTGTGTGTGTGTGAGTGTGTCTATCTGTACGTGTTCATGGGTGTGTGTGAATCACATGATTCTCCTGGACTTTTACAAGAGGAGACCAGATATCTTTATTGCTTGTCCACTTTAAACATCTTAAACGTTAAAGTCCTGAATGCGACATCCGTCTGTTCAAAGCATAAAACAAGGGTGTTACTGGATGGCCATTCCCTCTAATAAAGATGAACTGTATAGTGTTATCAACACATAGTGTATTTAGTTAAACACATTTACTTTATACAATGGAATTATGGGTAAGGGACAGTTATGGCGACACATAGCCGACCAGTGTGTAAAAACATCACACCAAGCTGAAATTGTGGCACAAGCACAACACCTTCTGATTCGCTGCTGTAGCCCTTATGCATCAGAGAGAAAGCGCGTTCAAAGCACTGGGCTGCAGAGCTAGTACTGGTTCCCCTCACGTTCATCTCTCTTCCCCTGGGGCCGAGGGGAGCGCAGCAAGGATCAAAGTGTCCACTCCAACCCTTAAGCCCAGGAGAGGCTTTATTTCCCTTTCGTTACCTCATAACCATTTATACGACCCAAAGAAAATAATTGGCTTTAACTGGGCAAGCATTGCTTCATTTAAAGATTAAAAAAGGAGGAAAAAACAATCCAGGCTTCATCAAAGTATTTCATGAACTACCAAGATGTTTACTTTCCATGTGTGAGTGCCGGTCATCTAAAATGGTGACGACTTGAAAGTTATAGGCATTAATAACTTAGCCTACCCACTGAGCCCCCTTTGCTCATACCAAAGCACAGCTGATGTAATAATATTTAAATAGATTTAAATAGACAAAGAGACACATTTTCATAAGAAATAGCAGTTAATTATAACTGTTTGTCTACAGCAAATAGTGATACCAAGACTCCAAGACAAATTCCTTGTATGCGTAGAAAACGTACTTGGCAATAAAGCTTTTTCTTATTCTGATTTCTGATTCTGATACATTAAAGCCACAGGTGTTTTCAGTTCTCAGGACTTTGTGGGTTGATTGACATCTCCTTGACTCTCCTATGTCCGTTTTGTTGCACCTGTTAGGGGGGGACAATGGGCACCTTCTTTTTGATTGTTTTTTAGTAAGTCTGTAGCATAGCGACATGCGACTTTGGCCCCAAAATCTTTAATTAGCAGATCACCAGAACACCGATGTCTGCCTTAGAAGTGATTTTACTTTTGCTTGGTTTTTTTCTGGAAAATCAGCATGCGAACAGCATAGGGATGTGTTGTTGGTGACTTTTTCTAAATAAAATTGATGTACTAAAATAATAAAATAATAATATTGTTTGGATGAACAAGCATGTTCGCCAATGCAAAGCGGGTCCTCGAGCACAAATTAAAAAGCAAATAAACCCTGCTTCAGTGGAATATTTCTTAAGCAAAGTCATAGCAGGGCAGCATATTGAAAGGAAGCAATGTAACTGACTGAACTGACTGAAGTGACTATACTGTAAACTGCAGATCATTTAATATTATACTGAACTGATTTAATCAGTGGAACAATAACCATTGTGTGGATGGTGGAATTAATTAACCACACGGTAAGTATCAGGTGTTGTCGGAGAAATAAAGAGAATAAAACAATCCCATCAGCACAATAGTTATGACTGACTAATTTTACAACAGGGCATTCCTGAAAAAAGCACAGGTGCACTGCACAACATCCCTCAGTGAATGTAGTTGGGACGTTGTTTCATAACAATGGGGTCCCGGCTTCGCGACCGACCCCAGGAGGGGTTTGCTTTCGTCGCATGTCTCCAGCCCAGCCTCCAGTCCAGCTTCCAGCCTCCAGCCCAGCCTCCAGCCCAGCCTCCAGCCTCCAGCCCAGCCTCCAGCCCAGCCTCCAGCCCAGCCTCCAGTCCAGCCTCCAGCCCAGCCTCCAGCCCAGCCTCCAGTCCAGCCTCCAGCCCAGCCTCCAGTCCAGCCTCCAGCCCAGCCTCCAGCCCAGCCTCCAGCCCAGCCTCCAGCCCAGCATCCAGTCCAGCATCCAGCCTCCAGCCCAGCCTCCAGCCCAGCCTCCAGCCCAGCCTCCAGCCTCCAGCCCAGCCTCCAGAGGGGTCTCGCCTTCGCCGTCGTCAGCCACCCCGGTTCCACCTTTTCCAACGGTGTCCTGCAGGGCCTCCAGAGGGGCTAAGCCATCACTGCCAACCCCTGGAGGGGGTTCTGTCTCCACCACTACTGCCTCTACTGCCCTGCCCTTTGGGTAGGGTGGTTGGGGAAGGTCCGCTGACAGACATTGTGCCTGTCACTAACGTATGTGTGTGGATTACACTCCGAGTCTCGTTCGCGAAGCCTTTGTGTACAGTTTACTTTCTCCTGTTTGCAGTGTCTCGTCCTAGTCTGTGCTTGCACTCGCCCTGCCTACATGCTACAGGGTTTCATTTTTGATACTGAGTGCATTAGCCAACCCCCGGTTTAACAACCGCAGGCAATATACAACAGTGGACCAAATTCTGCAAGTGCAGGAAATCAAGGCGAGGCACGTGAGCATTTCTAGAGAGTGTTCTTACGCTTGCGTATTTTAATAGAACACTACACAAAACAGGTAGATACAAAAAATAAGCTGTTGCATGGCGTGAAGGCAAACAATCACCGGCAATTCCCCCCTGGGGTGCGCTGGATGAAAGGAAGGTGGTAGATACACCGGCAAACTCAACCGGGGAGGGGCGGTGGCTCCGAACAGCCAACACGGAAAGATATGTATTGGCAATATACGTTTGCTGCTGGGTAAATATCAGGCACGTGCAGAGTGGGGGGCTCTGGGGGGCTCAAGCCCCTGTGGTTTCTCCCTCACAACATTTATTTAATAAATAATTATACTGTGGGCAACAAAACAAGATGCATTTAAATTGAAAATATTATTAAAACTCATAGGAAAATGCATCATAGGAAAGTCTGAGAATGTCCCTGTTTATTTGACCTAGTCTCTGCCGTCATACACTTTGAAGCCAACGTGTTGCTATGTGTTGCGTCTTGCTTCCCAATAGACAGACAGGCAGCCGCGAGCTTGCTTGATAACCTAAAACTTTGCGGTTGGCAGCATTTTGTATGCTCATACAGCCACAATATCGGAAGGGGATGTGTTGGTAAGTGGTTGGTAACCTACCCAACAAAGTTTGTTACATTTACACCGCAACATTAATCCCAAACCTAAACGCATAATTAGCCTAAAATCTAAATTGTTCCACAGCCAGCTAACTTTAAACAGATGGTTCCCAACAGAAGGTTAAAAACTTGAGACTCAAAGGCGAGTTTAGCAAGCTACAGTGTAGCTACACATGTACAGCTACAGCTACATTTCCTCTTCATTTTTTCACCTTCAATTTTATCGCCATTTATTTTTCTTTCACTGTGCTTAATCAAACCATTATTATTTCTTATATTCTTATATTTCTGATATTGAAATCAAGGTACTTCTGCTAAATGTAAAATTCATGTGAAATTAATTAGTTTTACTGACTTTACAGTAAGTGAGATACAGTAGGTTTGTCACTTAATATGGATTTAGTCCATCATACATTGTAGTTCTTTGTGTGTAATAGTCTGTCCAGGTGAGGATACAGTGAGTTTTTATTAAATATTTTCCTGTAAAGATCCTGTTAGATTAATCTTTTCACTAAAAGTTACTTTCTTAAGCAAAGCTACATTTTTGTTGTCATTATTTCCATCAAGGTAAAAATATAATACCAGCAGGTTATATCAGTAGTCCCATAATCATAATTGTGACCACACACAATCTGTGTACAATATTAACCAGGGTGATAATGATTGATGAATACCTATTATTATTAATAATTGTAATGATTTACTTAAAATTAGCGCCAACATGATAGATGTACCTTTTTACATTTGAGCCCCTGCCCCTGTGGAACTATCTGTACGTCCCTGGTAAACATACAATATATTGGAAATAGATTTTCTTGAAGGCTACAGCATATAGGTATTCGTAATCTACAGGCTACTTACAAAAGGATCTCGCAAACATCTCGCAAAATTAAATGATATTATAATAGGCTTAAAGAGGAGGAGACTAAATAAACAACCGAATCAAAGTAATTCCAATAAAAAACATGCTAATACACGCACTGCAGAGTTGACGCACTTCATATAATTATCCATTCAGCCCGCTTTGACCCTCCACTACTGTAACTACATACACTTTCATAAAACTTGTTGACGTTTTCTAATTTCCGTTGAGAATCGCATCAGTTATGGGAAGCCCGTGTCTCCCCGGGGAGCGGTGCTTTGGTGGCCATCCTCATTGTGCTGCGTCTGGGTGCACGAGACTGCAGGCTGCAGCGCGTTTTCTGATACTTTTTGCACATTTTCTGATTTCGCTCATAAAAAGTGCCCTCGTATCTCGAATCTGGATTTCATTCGATTTTTTTTCTTCTCTTTACCACGTGTCTAAATGTTTGCCAAGTAGCTAAAGTATGCGGGATAAGTTATTCACGATTTTAAATAGAACTGACTCTGCTCTGGGTCTGGAATCTCCCCGTATAAATGTCAGACACATTCTACCTTTGAAGGTAGCAACCGAAGCACCCTCGGCACCTCTAACGCCGCTGTGAACTGATGGCAGCAAGCTTGAAATCCTTGTGCTTGTATTTCATTCGCGTTTACGAACGACTTAACTTTAGCGGGATGCTCCAGTGTACGTCTTTGACTGTGTAAACGATCTGGCGGATGGAAATCAACAAAACACAGGAAAAACATTGTAAGTTATGTTTCTTTTTCTCTCCAATTTGTCGTCTCCAACAGCGTTTTGTGCGTTTTACCATTACGCGTGCATAAAAGAAGGCAAGCTGACGAGCGATATTTTGATCTGTGACAGAAAATATAGCTTTTTTTCTGGGTGTATTTACATTACATTATGTCACAAGACAAAATGTGGTAATGAAACATTACTCTTGGGAGCTCTTGCAATCTAATAATGGCAGGATATAAGCCATATAAAGTTTGAGTGTGGTAAATTAGGATGTTTTCCATAATTGAATGCACTTGAGGCAAATTAAATGTGAACGCATGGCGAGGATAGCCAGGGCTCACGGTATGTGCGCGCGGCGCGCAGTCTCACTGGGCATGTGCATTTGGCAAACGACAAGCGAAAAAAGTGTTATTTTTTGCCACTATACATCAAAATGTACGCAAGTTGTAGCCTGTCCTTCATAACGCCACGGACATTATTGAAGCCCACTGAAATCCTGCCTTTTCTGTCATCTTCACCTGACCTTGGAAGATTAATTTATATGAAAATAATTCTAATATGGAGTTTGACTGATTTGACTCGAAGATGAATTGATTGAACAGCCCCCATAGTATCACTCCTTAGGCATGGGTGTCTGGACCACAGGGCAACTAATGCTGCTAATTTTGCCCCATTTGAGCCAATGCAGTTGGTACTGCTGACATTGGGGAGTGAGGGTCTGACTTCAGGGTTACTAGAACAGAGGTAATGAAGATGAAGAGGAGGAAGATATTAAAATAGTGCGGTGATCAATGTGGAGTGACAGGGTGCGTGTGGCTACAGCGTTGGGTTAGAACTGCCATGATATCATTTAGTTGGCTGTGCAATGAAGCCCAGGTATAGCATGCATTGCTTCATGGAAACGCCACCAAAAAAACAAACGGTACATCTAACAGACGTGAAGCAGAAGGTTCCTTCGGGAACATAGGAAGCAGAGAAGCATTGAAGGCAAAATGTTGTAATTGTGTGTAATGGACCCTTTTCAGAGGTATCGTATAGGGCAGTAGCTCATAACATTACGTATGAGTCCCTTCCAAGGCCCTAACCACACATAATGAATATGGGGGGAAACTTATTTTTTTTATAGACAGAATAAAGTATGCACAAAAATAGATTAGTCATTTTCTACTACATTTACATCATAGTAAAATTATATTGGTATCCACTACTGTATTTGGCAATAACATTTCAATACCTCGTTATATTTAACAAAGGTACAACCGCAATTCATTTCCAGCATTCATCAACTACACTTCCCATGAGTTACTGCAGGTGCCTTGTTTTACCTCAGATTGCAATCATCACTCTGAAAATGCTTTTTGGGGGTTTCTCATAGCATCCAAAGGAGTTACAACACTGGATTAAATAGACAGTAATAAGTAAATGAGTTTATGAACAGCTTGTATTCGGTGAGCGATGTTCCAGTGAGTGACCTGTGGACTTCTGGGAAATGATGTTCTTCAAAGCCCACTAAAAATGATTAACAGTGATATAACAAAACAAAAAAAACTAGGCATCACTGTTTTGACAAAAGTAATGAACTTGCTAGGAACAAATTTGCTAGTTCCGGTTTTACTTTGCCTCCATATTGGCGCATGGTTCATTCAATTTATTTTTAATAATAGCCTATATTATGGACTAAGATTTAAATATTTAAAAAAGGCCCAAAAAAGGACTTTAATAATGTTTCTCTGTGTGTATTTCTCTGATCCCCAGCTGAATGTAAAGTAAACAAGCATGTCAACAAGTTTAACCTTAGAAATGTTTGTTTTGTGTGACACATAGTGTGACAATAGTTTACAGTTATAGTGCTAACAAACAAAACAGTGGCTTGCATTGACTGATATAGCAGTCGGGAAATCCCGCGGCTCCTCTTTGATTTTATTGGGTGTCTAACTGACAATGAGGAGTGGTCTTCCACAGTACTTGAAAAGTCTTACAAGGCGAATGGGGCTAATGATTACAATTAGATAATTTTAGCAGATGCTTCTTATCCAAAGCGATTTAAATTCCACTTTAACTCTTAAGTCCTGCTCCTGTTTTCGTGTATGTTAAGTGAATAAATATCAAATCACGATCAGTCTTTGATATTAAAGAGCTACCATTAGCCATTAGTGCGAGTGTTTTTTTGCCATATAACTGAGTCTGCAACATCTGTTATTGAAGCAGAAGAATAGCGTTACCGGGCTACACCCCAGGAGGAGAGATGAGCGGCCCTAAGTCCATTTTAGGTAAGGAGAAAGATAGTCTTAATAGTCTATCTTTTGAAAACTCACCTGGGGCTGTGGAAATGAGATGTGCACTTTGTTACATCGCCAATGTGAGCGATATGGCAGAAAAAGCAGAGAAAAGACATCCAATCACACAAAAGTTTTTTTCCTCTTAAAATGGTCTTCAATTTTGTCGGAAGACTTACTTACACACTCTCTAGCCCTCTGTTACTTTTTCTACATAGAGTATAATGTAGGCATAGGCCCATATAAAGTATTTCCCAAATGGATACACAGTCACCCTGGCTGAAAGCTATTAAAATTACATATCTATATATACTTATATATATAAATGTACTGTGTGTGTGTGTGTGTGTGTGTGTGTATATATATATATATATACCGATCAGCCATAACATTATGGGCACCTGCCTAATATTGTGTAGGTCCCCCTTTTGCCACCAAAACAGCACATCCCACAGATGCTCGATTGGATTGCGATATTGGGTATTTGGAGGCCAAATCAACACCTTATACCCGATGTTGTGTTCCTCAAACCATTCCTGAACCATTCGTGCTTTGTGGCAGGATGCATTAACCTGCTGAAAGACGCCAATGCTATCAGGGAATACTGTTTCCATGAATGAGTGCACATGGTCTGCAACAATGCTTAGGTAGGTGGTACGTGTCAAAGTAACATCCACATGAATGGCAGGACACAAGGTTTCCCAGCAGGACATTGCCCAAAGCATCACACTGCCTCCGCAGGCTTGCCTTCTTCCCATAGTGCATCTTGGTGCCATGTGTTCCCCAGGTAAGCAACGCACACGCACCTGGCCATCCACGTGATGTAAAAGAAAACGTGATTCAGACCAGGCCACCTTCTTCCATTGCTCCGTGGTCCAGTTCTGATGCTCAGGTGCCCATTGTAGGTTCATTCGGCAGGGGACAGGGGTCAGCATGGGCACCCTGACTGGTCTGTGGCTACCCAGCCCCAACGCAGCCTCATGCTACCAGTAGTGACAAAGACACTAGCAAAACACAAAACTAGAGAAGGATCAGTCAGGAAGGAGAGAATGATTGTCTGTGGCCACCACCTGCACAACCATTCCCTTTTTGGGGGTTGTCTTGCTTTGCTGTCTGTTGCCTCTCCAGTGCACTTTAATTTGCACCAAAACAGGTGACATTGATTCACAATCCCTTCTGCTTCCTAACTGGACTGATTGACATCCCTGAAGTTTAACTGACTTGGTGTTATACTGTGATGAGACGTGTACTTTGTAGTGTATGTATTGTTTTAAGATTTGCATTAAAATTGTACGTCACAAACATACACACAGCTGTAAAGGGAAAACGCTTGTGTTTACACACAGAGACAGACCCGCCCTGTCTCAATTTCATGGTTTGCTTTCTTTTTAATGCCAGAATTAAATTGAGCCAGAAAATTCAGACTGTATGGATGATAATCCCATTGGATTTGAATACAGGATTATTCACAAGCAGGGTCCGAAATTAACACCCGCCAAGCACTAATGGCGGGTAGATTTTCCGTTTGGCGAGTAAATGTCAGAAGACTACCCGCCACTCTGGCGAGTAAATGTTTGTGCCAAAATAGTCATGTAATAAAACGCTTTCCTGAGTCTCTAGCATATTTAGATTTACGGGCACTCCGCTTTTGTCTGTCTGGAGTTCGACATACACACACGTCCGTATTCCGTGAAGACCCGCCCCT
>JAODLI010002542.1:0-10456 GCA_027575585.1 Percopsis omiscomaycus
ACACACACACACACACACACACACACACACACACACACACACACACACACACACACACACACACACACACAGGGGCGCACAGGCACACACATACACTGATAGATGTATTTATACTTCAACATTAATTGTATCATGCACACACATTCCAAGCACATTCCCCAGAAAGCTTTAATGGTGCAATGTTTACTGGAGGGCCAGGCCCATTTACAGTGGTGAGGTTCTAATGGAAGGAGGCAGACAGTCCCAGTTAACAGTTTAACCTGCTATCATTGCTATGTTTATAGCCAAAAATGTATAATATATAGTTATTGTCAGGCGTGGCTGAGGCTGAGTGCAAGTGCAGACAAAGGCAAAGTCACAGTGTAGAGGTGGTAAACGCTCTAAGCGATATTTAATGTAAAGTTATACAACAGTGTCGAAAAAACTGGCAGAGTGGCCGTATGCAAACGTTAGCGAACACAAACACTGACAATTCCCCTCAACCGCCCTACCGAGCTCAACCGGGGAGGGGCAGCGACCCTGGATGTTACATTTATAAATAATTTACCCACACATTTTTATCACCTAGCCTAAATTCCCTTCTTCCTCTAAAATAATATCTTTCATTTATTTGATAAGAAAATATTTGAAACACTGATGCATCATTTAATCACTACTGTCATAAGTTTGGTCAATTTGCAACTGATGAATCAATACATGAAGACTTTTACTCTAATGAAAAATATATTTAGCATTTTAAAAATGGGACACAAACTCAGAGAACCATTTAGTTCCATAGAGATCTCACCATGAGAGAGAGTCTCGTAGTATTTCTTCGTAAATATTATGCAAAGACCAAGTTATTTTCAACAGAAATGTTTACGCAAGAAAACAGAGATTTTCAAGAAATTTTCAAGAAACCCTGAAAAGCCAGAAGAATGGGTAAGATAGGACAGTGGGCAGCTTGTGGAAATCAACCCTCAGCTAAAATGAAACTGGACTAATGACATCCTGGAGACTTGATGTGAGCCCTCAGCTGTGCAGTCCAGAGACGATATTCAGTGGAGCAAACACACATCCCTAAACCCGCCACTGTCTTGACTGGACCTTTACTATGCTAGAGTCTATACATTTTTTCTAAAAAGACAAATATACAGTTTGAGATTATTTTATTTATTCCACAACAGCTTGTTTGCTCTTCATTCTGCTCAGATATGATGCATGTATACATTACATATGTAAACACCCTTTGCCTAAAAATACTATCAAATCTTACATCCAATAAACCAACTAAAGGAATTTTGACCGCACATATTTGACGCCCCTTCAAGTTATCATAGCTTGACTGCTGTGTGTGGCTGTCTAGATGTCGATTTGGGTTTCAACATGCACATGAAATAGTGCTTACTGTAGGTATCCTGGCATCAGGTCAACAATATGGGACAGAAAAGTTCAGCCTGGTGACACCATTTCTGTAATCCCTGTGACTAAAGTGTTCATTCTATTACATCCACAAGCTATGTTCCATTTAGGTAACAACGCATTATGTAATAATGGCGCATTTTGTTATAACTCTCCAAAATGTATTACCTTTTCAGTTCATTATGATAATAACTCCTGCATTTTGTAACAATTTGCAGCATTTTGTAATAAACAGCTTGAACGCAAAATGTAATAAATGTCCCCACATTTTGTGATAATGTACTACATTGGTTATTACAAAATGCGATGGCTGCACTTCTTGAAAATGTAATAATAATGCACATTATGTAATAACTATCTAAAATGAATGTCTCCATCTCTACATATAATATTATTTGGATGATTAAGCTTAACTAGACTTCCCAAATATTAAATTGCTTTCAAAATAGTATTTTTTGCAGTGTATGCAAAGCGAAAAGTTTCAGTTAAAATACAGCCTAGGCTATTGGAATGGGAAGTGTCAGTATTGTTATTGGCGATTAGTTTATCTACAGCAGAGGTGACCATGCAGAAAGAGCCTGCAATCAACATGCTGAAAGGTATTGTTATAAATGGAGTTAGAATACTATATTTAATACTACTATTATAATATACTAATACTACTACTATTATAATACTACTACTACTATATTAAGAGGTGAAGAAAATAAAAAGAAGTGAGGTGAAGTTAGAAAGATATTGGATATTTAACAGATATTCGCTATACCTAACTGCGGCACTAATGAGCGGACTATAAAACCATCCCAGTCCCAGTCAGTCTAGCAGTGCGTGCCGTGATCACTAGACTCAGTTTTAGTTTTTTAAATGTGTATTCATATTAATTACAAATATTGGTCAGTGGATTATAAACTAAATGAGCTAAAGCTATGAAACCAATGTGTCTTTGTTCTTCTTAGGCCCCTTCCTAATGCACACCCTTTAGTGATTTTAATTCTATTTTATGATTTTATAATATTTTTATATCTATATTATACTATATTATAACACATATTGGTCAATAGCACAGGACTTGTATGGCCTAGAGACATTGAATAAAAAAGTATCTCGTCATCTTAGGCCCCTTCTAAATGCACACCCTTCATAGTTTTTCAATTTAATGATTTTATAACATTTATATATTCATATTAAATAACACATATTGGTCAATAGTTCAGGAACTAAATGGCCTACAGACAAACCATTGCTGATCTATTTGTTCTGTTTAACTTGTTTAATTTACAAAATAACTATTTTGAAAGCGATTTAATATTAGGAAAGTTTAGTTAAGCTTGATGGTCCAAATAATAATTTTACAAAATAATATTACGAAATGTACATTATTATTACATGTATCACAAAAAAGTGCTACTGCCACATTTTGTAATAACTACTGTAATAACTACCGCATTAAGTAATAACTTATTGCATAATGCGGGGACATTTATTACATTTTGTGTTCAAGCTGTTTATTACAAAATGCAGTAAATTGTTACAAAATGCGGGCGTTATTACATAATGAAGTGAAAAGTTATTACAATTTGGAGAGTTAGTACTTAATGCGGTGTTATTACATAATGCATTATTACAAGTTATATGAGGATTATGGTGATTATGGTGTTGATGTGATGTATCTTTAGTCAGCATGATCTTTTTTTACTATACCACTTGCTCAACTTTCCACTTTTTTGACTTTCAGTGGTTTCAGTGTTTTGCTTGCTTTATTTCTGTTTATGCTGTACTTGCAAATATCACTTTAGCTGTAGTTTAGTGTCTGTTACCATGGTACCTCTTACTGATACATATACCACATCATGTCCCGTGGCTATTATCCAGTACATAGACACTACTCGTATTGTCAAATCGAAAGAGGTCTCATGTTTCGGGTGTTTTCACTAGGAACAGCAATATAGTTTAGTATTTCAGTGCATTCTACAACTGATCTCTATCTTTCCTGTTTGGAACCAGATTCTTTGTGTGTGTTTTGATAGGAAAGGCTGGTTTTATCAGTCCTGCCTCGTTTTGTGGTTCTTGAGATGATTAATGACATGACGAACGTAGAGGATGAACATCTACAACCTCAGTTCCATAGAATCTACATCCACCGCTATGAGAATGTCAGGTGAGAGGCCTCCTAGTCAGTCGGATGGTGACCTCTGAATATTAACCTTCAGTTAGCCAGACAAGGTTACCATAGCAAATGCTTCGGTTAGCATATTTAATTGTAATTGTATTGATATTTTCGGCACTGCCCAGTACAACCAGACTTATTATTGTGGACACTGGGAAGTCCCAGTACAGACATTTTCTTGATATGATATGATAAGCAATTCAGTTGAACCAGCAATTCTGTTGCTCGAGAGCACATTGGACAGTATAGCTTTGAGTGAGAAGAAAGTGACTTTCTTCTGCCAATTTATAATGAAACTAGGTGATGGTTTAATTATATTACAGTATATTGCACCTATATAGATATTTTTTTGCCAGAATGTATTCAGAGAACTGTCCTGTAGATGTGTCGGGATATTAAAGTGACATTTCCATATTTTATTCAGCATTCTTTTCGCAGACGTTAAAGGGTTCACAAACCTGTCCACCACTCTGTCAGCACAGGAGCTGGTCCGAATGTTGAATGAGCTGTTTGCCCGCTTCGACCGGCTAGCTCATGTAAGTTCACAGTCTGTCATTGTTTGATTCTAGGTCAGTAACAATTCAGAAAACGGACCTCCTTGACCTCCTTTATTTGATATCAAATCATGAATTTTTAACCCAGCTGAGATAGATTTTCCTTGTACATTCTGTATTGACAATATAATCTGTGACTGTAATGCAACAGCGCTCTGCAATTAGCCACATTAAAGCAGGTGTCAAATTACTGCCCTGTCCTTTAGAGATGGCAGGTGTCAAAACATTACCCAGTACAGCTGCAAACCTCCTATTAATATTTCTTAATATTAATACAATATTAGAGTAGGCCTATGTTGTGCTACAAAATGGACCTAGTTATGCCATTGTGGGATTGTGTGTACTTAATTCCAAGATACTGTATAATCTAGAGATAAAATAGATCAATTCTAAAACCTCTAATCATGTGTGTTGTGTGCTGTGTATTGAAGGAACATCACTGTCTGCGGATTAAGATCCTGGGTGACTGCTACTACTGCGTGTCTGGCCTACCGGAGCCCAGACAGGACCACGCCCACTGCTGTGTTGAAATGGGCCTCAGCATGATCAAAACTATACGGTACAGTGTCATTATTACTGTTCTTATGGTTCTTATGGTTCTTATGTTTTCACCTCGGTTTGCCTGCTACCTGGATATTGCAAAATGTTATAGATGGATTGTCCCTGCACTCCATTACATTTTGGTGGGGATCCTAAACAGGAATATGGACCCAGGAATGTTGCCCATCACTGGGCGATTGATGGTGAAAAAAATTTCTGTAAGGGGAAGCTGATAACATCGACAGAAGTTGAAATCCTCTGGTGGTAATTTTTGAAAACCATAAATGTACGTGGGGTTAAGGTGGCACAAAGCATTATCTGAATTTTTCCCTTCATGCTTTTGGTGTGCTGTCTGTTATGACTGGTGACATGTAACAGGACTCAAAATCACGACTTAAAATGTAGATTGCAGTTCAGAATGACTTTACTTGGAAACAGGTTCGGTACATAGGTAGGTAATCAGGAAACGGCAGGGAGAGGGCAATGGCAGGGTCGGTAGGCAGGCAAATATCCAAAAATACCAGGCAAACTGAACACTGAGAGATACTAAAGACTTGAATGCTAGACACGGAGGTACTAAGACGAACTGGCAGGGAGTGAAGGGAAAACACATAAATACTCGAGTTGGGGAGGATAAGGAGACACAAGTGAAACCAATTAGCGCTGGACAGAATCAAAACTGGTGGGAAACGCAGGGGCAGGAAGTGAAGTGCTCTGAAATGAGAGGTGAGTAACAAAACAGGAAGCACGAGGCATGAATGAAATAACGTTAGATGAATGAAAAACAACATAAGAAACCTGACAGGATGTACAGTAGCACTGTCCTCTAATGGAAAATATAGACTGGATTCAATTTGATTATACTGTACTTCATTATAGTATATTCATTTATAGAATAATTGAATCAATGCTATTATATTAAAATTGTGTATCATTCAGCAGTCTAAGAACTTTCATAGAACCTTCACTTGTGCACATTCTTTGTTATATACAATACCATAGAGATTGAGAGGTGTCAAGTGCCTATATAGGTCTGAACAGTAGATTGAAATAATTCCTGTTCAACTTAAAAACCATGAAAATAGCAACCATCTGCTGCAGCTAAACAGCTTTCTCTTCTTCAGGCAGGTTCTGGCTGTGCTATTGGGTCATTTCATCATTATTCTGCTTCTGTCAAACGCTTCACAGAGTGCACAGTTTGTGCTTCTGAAGCCTGAGGCGCTTTAATTTACAGTATCAACCAGTTCTGCTCCTCTCTGGTGCATGATGCCCTGCCTCTACACACAATGTGAAGGAGAGAGAAAGAAAAGAAAAAGAGGAATAGAGAGAAAGAGAGAGAGAGACAAAATAAATCATGCTTTTCCTAACACATTTTTTGGTTAACTTAGTAATCAGTAAAAAAATTATGTTTTTACCCTTCTTTGTGAGCATGCTGATACACGGACCATGTTTGTCTACATTTCGTGATTATTTATGGTTAATATTATGGTTTGTTAATAGTAAGGGTATTATAACCTGTGTGTTGGAGCTCCTAAATCAGTTAATCAATATGTTTTGTGTGTTAGTACCTTCTTAAATGTATTTACTTGTTTCGCTTCAATTATATTGATATTTTTACTGTTGCTGAACAAAGCTGGAAGTCTTTCACTGCCAGTAACTACAGCTACTCATTGTATTGTTATTGTATTAGACATGTTTGAACCCACAATCTCTGTAAAATGTCTGACCTTCAGATACGTGCGATCTCGTACGAAACATGACATCGACATGCGGATCGGGATCCATTCGGGCTCAGTGCTGTGCGGCGTGTTGGGGCTCAGGAAGTGGCAGTTTGATGTCTGGTCATGGGACGTGGACATTGCAAACAAGCTGGAGTCAGGAGGCATTCCAGGGTGGGTCCAAATGTTAATAAAATCTGTTACATATTGCCATGGCCAGTCCACTTTATGTATACAGTCTCTAGTATGTTTCTAGAATGAAGAACAAGAACACAAAGGATGACCTACTGTAACTGTGCTCTCCAGACTTCTGCGTGACCCAAAGCAACACACACTACCTGGAAAGTTGTAGAACTGTTGTAGAACTCCACAATGAGATCCTATCGAGACCTAACATTTTAGAAACATTAAAGTATTTCTTGACCTATGCTTAATAACAACATTGAGATATTTTCTCCGATATTTACATCACAGTAAACCCCTGTTATGTCCAACTAGCTAATCTCAGAAAGATCAACTAAAAATATATTATTTTGTAAGAAAAACTGCTTTATAACCTTATAAATAAGACATCAGTGGACAAACGACCTCTTATCTCCTGGGTTATCTAGGTCTAGCTGTTGGATAAGTTACACTGATGTGTATTTTAGAGACAAGAGGACAGGATTAGACCTCGGTGCTGTGTATAAATCTGCTGTGAACATCTGCTGTGTAGTTAAAGTGGATCATGTCCTTTGACCTCTGGTTTTTATTAAATTCTGTTACATAACAAAGATGGTGGCAGACATGTAACATAGCTCCAGGGTTTCCTGAGGTCTCTGAGATGCTGATAGAAGCTGGTTGGTGATGAATTGTTGTATGTGTACTAATGGTATACTCAAATACCACTTAAAGAACAATTTCTGCCTCTTTTGAGGCTGAACATCATCAATGTGTCAAGTCCGCTATCCGCAGACATCACGTCGAAAGTCAATCACTGCTGACCTGGGATCAGATCAGTCTTCTTCTGGCTGGTGCCTTTACAAACAAAACACAGCAAATATGCAAACAACTTGTGATAGTATCATTGTTAGCTGTTTGAAGGATTGACAGACAGGACATACAGACAGACAACTAGAGAGACAAACAGGTAGCTCTAACTGACGTTCTCACCATTGCTCCCAGGCGGATTCACATCTCCAAGGCGGCTCTGGACTGTCTGAATGGCGACTACGAGGTGGAGGAGGGTAACGGGAAGGACCGCAACGACTTTCTGCGCCGCCACAACATCGAGACATACCTGATCAAGCAGCCGGAGGAGAGCCTGCTCACACTGCCCGAGGACATCATGAAGGAATCGGCGAGCTCGGGCGACCGCCGTGCTAGCAGCACCACCTTCAACGAGGGCTCATGGAGCCCGGAGCTCCCCTTCGACAACATTGTGGGAAAACAAAATGTGAGTGGTGTGTTGGGCCGCCGGCTGTCCCTTGGTGTTGTGTCATTGTGTCGTTGTGTCTCTACAAACAAACTGTCAGTCTAGAATATCCCACACTGTGAGTGTGGGAGTTTTTGTTATCATAGTTTCTCATAATCAGTAGTTTTAAATTACGGGGTCACCTAAAAACTCTTTACCCAAGCCTCAACTAGACTTTAAATGGGCAATCAGAGATTATTTTGCGGCCGTTAGAGAAACCATGGTGTTTTGGTTTCAAACACGAGGACGCAAGCAACCCCTCCTGCACCTGAAAATACGAGAATACGACAAACTCTGAGGCTCTGCGCCCCAGAGCATACGCATTTAGTCTCACTCACCCACATCTTGCTCCCCCGCCCTCCCTGAAATTCCCACAACCCTGCCTGCAGGGACAGTTTTCAAACAAAGCAAGTTAGTTTGCAGTAGCTCATCGGGGCGACATTCGTGTTTTGCGGGGGGCTATATACACAGTGG
Organism: Percopsis omiscomaycus; assembly: GCA_027575585.1. Classification (NCBI taxonomy): domain Eukaryota; kingdom Metazoa; phylum Chordata; class Actinopteri; order Percopsiformes; family Percopsidae; genus Percopsis; species Percopsis omiscomaycus. Next base: position 8,308 of record JAODLI010002542.1, read on the forward strand.
GACAAAACTTTGGATTGTCCCTTTAAAGCCACCATGTTTTTTCATATAAATTAACATCGGTTTGGCTGTTATTTCTGGCTAATGGAGGTCATTGAATAATGATTGAGCCTACTGCCTATTCATGGAAGCTTTTCCATTTGACCTTCTGATGGTTTTTATACTCTGGTGTCTTTGTGTGAAACAGGTAGTGACGGTGTTTTACGTCAATCAGCTGTGGTTGGTCCACCAGAGAGGATAGGCAGAACTAACTAGAGTATAGCATAGTATAGAGTATAGCGCCCCATTGGCCCCAGGTGCTGTCCATACACTGACACAATGTACTTGGCAATAAAGCTGATTCTGATTCAGTTTGGTTTTGGAATTGATCACTTACTTATTTAAATGGCACCTACATACAGTCTTAAAATGCAGGCTGTAACTAGAATGTATTGAAAAAAGACAATCCAACCTGGATCTAATTTCCATGTGTTTTAGGAAAAATTTGTGCCAGATGAAACAACTAGTTCGGATGGATATTTTTTGTGGCGCTTAAGATCTTCTCAGATGTCCTGCCTGTTGTTCGGTTGTTTACTTGTCTCGTTTTGTTTTTGTTCCTGTAAATGAGGCTTGGCAGGGAGATTGTGTTACCATGGTAACGTTTCGCTGTGTGTGTCTGGCTGCCTGTTTGTGAGAAAGAACTTCTAGAAGATTCTGATGCATTGGGTGTCTCTGAATAAAGTCCAGGGGACATGATGGAGAACCTTAAATCTAACACTGGAACAATTAGTGAAAGCTTGAATTGACAGTTTACTCGATTTCAAGCATATTTAATTTTTTTGTTGTACCGATTTTTCACCAGACATCTTTTAGATTTTCCTGAGGTGCACAGGAGAGGTGTGAAAAAATCTTAGCATCTTATACCAGACTGATAACAGTGGAGAAAAGTATTGTTGACACTTATCTTACAAAAAAGCTCTAGCCTTTGTCATATTTCAGTGTGTAAAACTGTTTTGCATTCTGGTATTTAACCAAGATAAGATAATGATAAAATGAGATAAGATAAGAAATTATAAGATAACGATAAGATAATGTTAAAATTAGATGGAAGAGCAATTTTAAATTCTAATGGGGCACACACACAGGGCTACACACAGTAGCTACACACAGGGCTGTGAATGGTGACATAGCAACAGTGATGAAGGGTTAGTTAACTTCGACATGTAACTCACACACAAACACACACACACACACACACAAACATGCATGTACAGTATGTTTCACATACAGTACACATAGGCTATCTATTATTGCACCATGATAGCAACACACACACACACACATGCATCGTTCATGATGGACTAAATGTGCAGATTCAGGCCACATTTGTTTTGTGTATGTGTGTGTGTGTGTGTGTGTGAGAAAGACAGAGAGTCCTCTGCTATCTGCCTTCCTTCAGAAACAGTACCACTGTTTGTGTGTGTGTGTGTGTGTGTGTGCAGTTTTCTGTTATGTTGCCAGATGACTGTGTTCTTTGCTAGCTGCTATATTACGCCACCTGCTTTATCAGCCGGAGGTTGATCTGCATAACGCTAGTTGACTGGCTGTTGGCTCAGAGGGATATTTCCTATACTAGATGGGTCATCCAACACACTGACACCGATGCTGTACATTATGTCTGAGCTGTCACATTAAACTTGAGAGATGAGATAGAATGTTTGTGTTAAGATGGAAGTATCTGAGAGATTTGGACTTTTATGTTCATCCTTAGTGAGGATGTTTTCATGCTTTTTTGCAATACGGCCGTAGGGTAAGAGGATTAACCTAGTTATGAATGAATTATTCCCTTGTGTGTTCTTATTTAGTGGATGAAGACTTACATTAAAGTTTGTCCACAAGGGGGCAAGTTTGAGAGAAAAACTGTTCCAGTACTTCACACACACTGCACCAGCATGCACTTGTGTGCATGTGCTTTGTCCAATCGCGTGCCTCAGACGTGCATTCCTGATTGGAGACCTGCAACTTGATTGCAGACAAAACAGTATTTCTGCTTCCATATAGCATTTGTAAACAGCAGTGGCGCCTGCAGGTGTATGGCGAGAGAGAGAGGGAGAGAGAGAGAGAGAGAGAGAGAGAGAGAGAGAGAGAGAGAGAGAGAGAGAGAGAGAGAGAG
>JAODLI010002544.1:0-13053 GCA_027575585.1 Percopsis omiscomaycus
TCTCTCTCTCTCTCTCTCTCTCTCTCTCTCTCTCTCTCCATCTCTCTCTCTCTCTCTCCCTCTCTCCCTCTCTCTCCCTCCCAGTATTCATCGCTGCTCTAATACAGGTGGGGGCTGTCGTTCCCTCTGCTCTTGCATCGCTTCAGAGTGTAGAGAACTTTTCCATCTTGCGGCGAGCAGCCCGCTGCGTTTAGCGGCGGAGCCGAACCACAAGTGAACCCCCCCCCCCATGCAAACGCATTCTTCACGGCGGCCATAGGGTTCTGCGCTGGCCGCTGACGTCACCCACGAGCATGGCAGCTCGTGGAAAACGGCTGAAACCCAGCTTGAACAGCTTGTAGTGAATCACCAAGTTCTTGGTCAACCGAGGCCATGCAAAATGTAAGAAAGAGGAAGAGAAAGAGGGAACGGTTGTTTCCCCCACACACGCACTCCCACATGCTTAGGTTTCCTGAGACAACACTTCTGTGAATGGAAAACAAAAGCCTTAGTGAGTGGGGCTGTGGTCCTCCTCTCAGTGAAAATGACAACTGATAGAAAATATAACGACATGTTTTGCAAGCTGTTGTCTTGGTTCCCTGTCAAAGGCTTGGTAAAGGTTGAGGTAAGTCGTCTAATTGGACCTCTGATTGGGAGTGGACACGCCCTGCTTGGTGGGGACCCGCATCTCACATCTCACACCTGTTGGACCAGGACAAGTGACACCTGCCTTCTGATTGGTTTATATGAGTTGTGACATATAGCAGTTGCGTCGTGCTGTGTGACCACCTGCCCTCAACCAGAGAGGCCTAATGAGCCAGTTACCTCGAAACACCTGTCTGTCATTATCATGCTTTTAACAATAGTAGCTAAAGGCACAATGTGAGATACTGTATTTCCATGCTACATTCAAACATGTGCATGTCTGACACCAATGGGGATTGTGGATAATATCTGAATGAAAATGAAAAACTTTACCAATTACTGCTACAACATTAAGTTGTAGCAGTAGTACAGTGGTAGAAGTACAGTGGTAACAGAAACAGAGATTGTTTTTTATACACAGGCGTAGTTTTTCATGTTCGGTGTCCGGGGTGTGTGAAAAGAGAAACCCAGCACAGAATGCCTTGGTGCCTTGCATATATTATGCGAACACACCCGTGTTTGTGTGTGTCTGGATTTCACTGACTAGGAGGCAGGAGAACCCTGTGTCTTGAGAGCGCGTGACTTGGTCCTGCCTGCTAGCTTTGCGTAGCACGGCTAGATAGGAGAGTTAACCGTTGAACACTGACCTGTTCAGATGACGCACAAAGCTCATTGATATGGAGGGGGAGCTGAGGGCAGCAGTTCTTTCTTCATTAGCAAGCAGATTCCTGTGAAAACAGCTACACATTCTCACTCAACTGTAGGGTGTGTGTGCGCGCGCGCGCGTGTGTCTGCACACGCACGCACACATCGTCCCAGCTCGCATAAACTTTTCCCACTTATCATTTTCTGTTTTGTTTAACCCCTATTTCACATGTTGTGTTTCGTTTTCGTCTATTTCTCCTTAACAGAGCACCATCTGCATGGTAATGAAAAGCAGGCGTGTTTGTAGTAGTGCTAGCCCTCAATCTGGGTTGTGTGATGGAGAGGGGGGGGGTCCCATAGGGAGAACTTGTGTTGCTCGGAAGAGAGACCAACGTGGACGCAATTATCGCACGACAATGCCTGTAATTAGCACGAGCGCGCGTTGTTCGCACAATGCGCTTGTGACGTACGCCCTCTCCGCGCTCCTCCTGTCTCCCAGCCACGCCCTGCCTCTGTCCGCCATCGCTGCCTGTGTACTCATCCAGGGCTGCACCTCGCCTCAGTGTGTTTCTCTCGCTAACCGCTTTCTTTGCACTTTTTATCGCACTCTGTACTGATTATAATTTTGAGAGGCCCACCCCTCCCCCACACCCCTCCCCTCCCCTCGCCTCCCTCGCCCTCTCCTTATTAAAATCTCCCCTGGCAGGCTTTCTGGTGCGGTTTCAGAGCGGCACCCCTGGCTCCGGTCCAGCTCCTGCTCCACTAAACGCTCCGAGGCATCCTTCTGGCACTTCTGCTCCCGCCCTCCGTCCCCTGCCACCCCCCCGTCCCTCGACTCCCTGCCGCCTGGCTGGCCGCGCGGGGTGTGACGCACGGCCCCTGCTGTCAGCCAGAGATAGCGGGCCTGACTATGGCCTGGTGACGTCACCAGGTTATCTCCGTGCTGTTCTCCTCCTGCTCGGTACAGCTCAGCCTGGCAGGCCGCTAGTGCTGCTGATGCTGCTAGTGCCGCCAATACTGCTAGTGCTGCTGGTGCTGCTAGTGCTGCTGGTGCTGCTAGCGCTGCTGGTGCTGCTAATGCTGCTGGTGCTGCTGCTAATGCTGCTGCTAATACTGCTGGTGCTGCTGCTAATGCTGCTGGTGCTGCTGGTGCTGCTGGTGCTGCTAGCACTGCTGGTGCTGCTAGCGCTGCAGCTGCACGCATCCCTGCTAGCACACAGCAATGCTGTATGGAATGTAAATCAAATGCCTAGCTCCTAGGTGCATATAGAATGCTGAATGGGAAACACTGCAGGAGAGTCCTGTAGCCCTGTAGCCTACGTCAGATGAAAACATGCAAAGCAGTTACTGTGTTCCACTGATCGTTAAAGGTACACTCCTCAATTGCTGCATAGCGCCCCATAATGGTGAAATTCCCCTCCAGCGCACGGTTTCTGTTTTGAAGTAGAACTGGCCGTAGGGGGAAGGGTGCCGAATATCTAAGCCTATGAGCTCGGTAGGGGGAGGAGTAGAGAGGAGTCTCAGCTCTCAGGTACAGGGTTCAAAACAAACCAACGTTTTTGAAGCCCTGGTTTAATTTACAGACACAAACTGGACTGTAAACGTTACTTTATCATCATTACACATTGTAAACATTACTGCAGTCTGTAATACTAAATGTCATGTTATTATATCAGGCTGGTACCAGAATGCACAGAAGACAGATGATGACAGATAATGGAAAAGTACCACAGCCATGTAGTCATTACTGGGGCTAATTGGCTCCAGTATTGTTCCATCTCCTCCTATAAAGAGGGGAAGAGAGGTGCGCCACATGTGTTTTCACAGGTGGGCAGTGCCTCCAGACTGTGCCAGTGATGGATAGGTATGGAAGCACCCACCCCTGGCCAGCTGTTTCATCAAGACTCAGCCACCAATTATCACTGTGTACACCATGCACTCACAGAGCATAATTTCTCTCTTGTTCGGTGTTCTTTCTCCCATTTCTTGTGTTTCTTGTTTTCTTTCATCATGATGACACTTGATGAAACAAAACCAGGCCATTAATGGTAATGGTTGTTCAGAGTCGGTAGATAGCAAAAAATGTAGTTAATTCATTCCAAATGATTTCTGCAGACTTTATTCTAATTACATCCATAGTTTTGTCAGCGTCCCAAATATGAGGTAACTTTAGTTTTTCCCGAGAGGCTGTTGAAAGTCTCCACAGAGATTCACATAGACAGAGAACGCATCTTTTTAATCCTTGAATGTATCTTATTTTAAATTTACAGTCGATCTTGGTATAAGCCCCAGCTGAATCCCAATCCTCCACCCAGTAAATGGAGACCCATATTTTCTGAAAATCCCCGGGTTTGGGAAGGACTCACACGAGTTGTGTTGCCCAGGCCACATTAGGTTCCAATAATTTGAGATCAGAACATTGTGCCAACAAGATGTGTTGGTACATCATGTCGCAAATGTATAGGAATGTAAACCATCCCCAGCCAGCCTAAACGTGGACAGTCTTCCTCCTTGGGGATTTTATTGTTCTCCCGATTAAAGGGGGATTGAACTTTAGTAAAAACATTTGACTGTTGCTCAAAAGACCAAACACTTAAGTTTAGGATGAAATGTTCTGTTTGGGTGCCGCATTTAAAAGCACAACTTCGTTGTTTTAACAACCCCCTTTGGATTCTGTTGTTTTTCAAAGACATACTTCTGCTGTGAGGCTGGTCAGTCATGTATTTACACAAGATTTCAAGGTCACATTCATGTCACACCTATCTTCTTCAGCCAGTGTCACAGACATTAATTGAGATACAGTGGAAGACAATGGATAACAATGAATAGATCCTGTGTATAAAATGTTGCAATCAATAGGAATATTTCATCCCAAATCAGCGTGTGGCCTTACACTGAGCTACGTAAACAAAGCAAAGGGTTTTACTGAAGTTCAATATCACTTTAGCGTCATTTTAAACCATGGTTCTCATGGTTCATCAACATCATCATCATTAACAATGTAGCGTGACATTTTAGAGATTCAAGCACTTGTCTAGAATCCCTACGGGACAAGGCCAGCCAGATGTTTGGACTGATGTCCGGGTGCAGACAGGGACAGGATCGGGGTGGTGGTGGTGGTGGTGGTGGGGGGCGGGGGGGACAACGTGACAACGTGGTTTCCGTCAGCTACTGGCTCTGGGGGATCAGAGAAGGGCTGCTGACTGCCCGAGTGGTTCGACGTAGGCGTTTGCCTGTGTTGGTTGGCTTACATCATCCAGCCATGATGCAACAGTGGGAGGGAGGGCAGCCTCACTATAGACACTTTGAACATGAACCTTGCGTGAGACTATGACGGGACATTTGCAGCTCGTCAGGGGCGGTCATATCAGGTTTTTCCAGGGGTTGAGTCGGGTCTAGGGTGAAGGGCTGAAGGGGTGTTGGGATTATACTGTGTCACTCTCCCATCCCTCTGTTCTCGCATGCCGCAACCAGCTGTTCTAGAAGTGCACACAGGAAGAACATTTGGTTTTGCATGAACAAATTGTTCAGTGCTCAACAGATCATTCGGTGCGTTTGCATGAATAAAGATTTGACCCCGTCCATGGGTTTAGTCAGGTACCCCATGTGAGAGAAATGTCATCTGAAAGTGGTGGCCCTTGTTGCTCTCTTCTCCCATTTGTGGTCCCTGCATTATTTACACCTTCCCTGTAGCAATGACATGGTGCTACCTGCCTGCCTCTCCAAGTTGTTATTCCAGCCCGTTTTTCTTCTACGTGGCTACTTTTGAGGCGATGGGCAGCCTGTAAGTCAATGGCAAAACAAAAACAAACCTACCTTTAAAAACATGGACTCTACCTTGAAATCTGTGAACGTTATGAGTTTGTTCACGCAATATATTATATTTTTGGCTTGTTGCTTTATTAGTTATGCCTTTTCTTGACCTCCCACAACTTAACATCCAAACATAGCAGATGTGACTTTGGTCTGATTCCATGTCCAGATTTGTCACACACATGAACGTGTTTCACATCGTAAAATTTGTTCTTTAATATGTTCACTTGTTTTTTATTCAAGCTCACGTTCCCAAAACACAACTTCTATTGACCATGGAAAGCGTGATTCACTGGAACCCATAAGTTATTCAGAACAATTAACAATGTTCTATGCACAATTGTTGGGAAGCAGCAACTCAATACATTTAATCGGAATTAATATGATTTTGCCTGAGAATGCCATCAGTCACTCCCGAGTACATTAGAGCTCTCATCATCATAATATATTCACCATGTGAGAGGAACTGATATGGCTAAAATATGTGAATATATTCTTCTAGATAATGCAAGATCTTATTCTCATTATTTTGATAAAACGCTGAACTCAAAACACTCTTGGTACCTTTCTGTCAGGAAAACATCAAGAATTTACACATACTTCGCCGTTCCAGATAACTAATTAAAATAGCTCATCCCCAATAGCAATATGCACATCTTCAGCTCCACTGTAGGAATGAAATAATAATTTGATGTTTTACTGTCATCCAATCATGCTGTCACATCTTGTTATGTTCAGTGCACCTGAACAATCTTGACATTAATGAAAGATGATTCGGTTTCAGGGTTTGAAACGCTGGGTACATTTAAATGCACAAATAATTAGCCTATTGTCCTCTGATTTATACAGTACATGTTGGTGGGCTTAACCCACCTGAATGGAGGAACGGTTTTGACCACTTCAGAAACGAGACAAGCAGTCACGGGTCTGATGCTTTAAAGATGAATCAACGATGAAGCGGTGCTTTGATGTTGCCCGGCTCCTCCTTCAGTGAGAATTCTTCAGCGACAAGCCAGGCTGTATCTTCTCTTGGCACAGCCTCACAGGGTATAACTTTCCTCTGTTCTGCACAACTCGTTCCCTGTAGCCCGGGGTGGCATGATTACAGATCTGAATGGCAGACCAGAGGACAGCCAGGGTCCACATACTAGCATATCTTCCGCTCTTAATTTCCCTCCTCGAAGGTGTAATTTAAAAAAAAGAGTCTCCTGAGATAAGGGCTGTTATGCGAGAGGAAGCGAACTGTGATACTCTTTGCAATAATGAGCTGCGACACAGTGCGGGAGTGAGGAAACGACTTCTCGATTTTGGCAACATCAAATGAATCTGCTTTGTGCTAATGTAACAGCTCTGAAGAGGACAGAAAGACGATTAGAGTAGAATATAAAATGGGAGACAGAGACATGTGTCCTCGGTTCACTTTGGCAAGACCCTTTATTTACCGAGCCAAAGAAATTAAACGGGTCAATGAACTGAGTAAGCCAAATATCCCCCAAACCTCAGCCAAGTTTATCAGTCACCATTAGAGAATTGAGGGGACTGGGTGGTCATGTTCCTGACTGCACAAGAACTGGGATAATTCAGACTACCATTTTACTTTTGCACTGATTACTGTGTCTCATCTATAAATGCTGCGGGCCACTTTGTTTCATGATGACAGATAAATAGCTAATAAAAGTCCAGAGCCTTTCCAAACGGCACGTTCTTAAAGCAGTTGTTTACTCTGTGTTGTGCAGTCGGGAAGAACAGATTGAGCTGTGGGATTGGAGCAGTATAGAGAAGCGCCAGGGGGGTTTCAAAGTGTACTTACTCACTAACTTTAGATGCTCTTTCATAGGACTGGGGCCAACATAATCCGCTTATGTTCCATTGTGGGACTCATGCATGGATAATCTAGTTATATTAAAGATACATTCCTCGATTGTGCCTTCAGAACCCAACGTTTCTGTCCAACGTTTCTATTTGAGTTTGAAACACATCTGTGCACATGGCTATAGGGGGAGGAGTAGAGACTGGTGTGAGTCTAGGCGCTTTGTAGGGTGTGGTGGGGTGCCATTCAGCACTCAGGTGTGGGAGGGGCAAGAATTTTCATACCACACAACCCTGTTTCAACCACATAGGTGTCAAGTCAAGTCATTACATCTTGTACTTTTGATTATGTACACCTGTGGTGTTCCCTGGCAAAGATGACCGTTCATTAGAAAATTTGTGTATAAAATTGAGTTCAGGCACGCACCTGTTTATCAGATGGACATACTTCCTCTCCCAAACCCCCACATGCATGTGTGTTTGAGCACACACACACCCCTTCTTGGCTTCCATGTTAACTCCCACGAGAACCTTTCCCCAATAGAATGTTTTCCCCATGGGAATTGTTTCAATAATATATAGAACTTTTCTCGCAGTTCTGGTATATAACGCTTTTTTGAGGCCTTGCTCACAATCCATTCTGTGGCAGAACGATGACCAATCGATACACTGTGTGTGAGGCTCTTGATCATATCTTTGATCATGACACCGGTGAGGAGGAGAGAGGCAGGGAAAATGACAGTGAAGATGCATTAGAAGAGGAAGTGCCAGAAGACATTACATTTGTAATATGGTAAAGTTTTCATGTGTAGTTTTGGGCCTTTCTTTACTAATAAAATCATAACCAGTCAGTTTTGACCGGTATGATTTCATAAACAAATGGGAAACCGTATGAACAAATGTCCCTGTGATAAATAGCAATAGGTTTCATCTGAGTATTTGTTATAGTCAAAATAATCCATAAATTATGCCTTTTTCGCCTCAAAAACAAGTTGTATGAGCTCAGGTCAATAAGGCCTATACAGGCCATAAATAGCAAATACAAGTTAAAAACTTGAAATGTTCACAAGAACTTAAGTTCATAAAAATATCTAAAACAACATTAGGTGATAATATATGGAATATTATGGATTTATAATCAGCTATAATGGAGCGGTCATCTTCGACCGGGAAAAAAATCAACCTGCAACTTACAGCTTTACTTACAGCTTTCAAGCAAGTCTGTTTCCTGAGACTTTCTAAGAGCCTCTGTTTGACTTATTGCACTGCATGTCGGCCATATAGTTATCCATTGCTAACAGCTAATCTCTTCTTGTCTCTAGGACGGTATACATAGCAGACCCATAGATCGCTGTGATAGATTACGCCACTACGCTGTTTATCAGGGACCTTCCACTTTACAACCTCTGCCTATCAGGCTTACCGTTGTTAAACACTGGAGATTAAAGCATATAGACCATGTCCCACATATAAACATTCTCTTTGCTGATTTATAGGTAGCCTTCCAAAGAACTATGATTCTCAGGACCAGTCCTCTCACCGTCCAGTGTGAGGGCCGGCCCACATGACACCTCCCTAACAGCTCTGTTTTTCTGCATTTTTCTCTGGACTCCGAACCAGAGCTCCTGGGAACAGAGTGTGCTTTAGGTGGCTTGTTAACATTTATCATTTGCCGTGATGTGGCACGTGCCTGGCATTGGCCCAGGATTTGCTCTGCCACAGGCTGAATTTGTTGATGTTTCTGTTTGTTGCTTTTCATTCACTCTTTCGAATGGGTCCGATGCAATTTTTTCTGCAGTAGAAAGAAAGTAATGTGACGTCCAGATGTTTGTGTCCACGTCCTTAAGGTGTGTGTGTGTGAAGGTTGTCAAGCTGACACCATTGCGGTTCAAAATATTTGATTGACATTTTGGAGATTGCATCTGATGTAAACTGTCAGTCAAGCAAGGGCTTAATAGACAGATGAGAACGAGAAGGAGGGAGGAAAAGGGCATGTCCAGAATGTCCAGAGCAACAATGGCCGTGGGCCGTCAGGGCGTCTTATGAATACATGACCATTTTTGTTTGGGCCTTTTGCGATGACAGTATGCTGACTCATGCTAGCTTATCTGTCACTCTTGCTATGGTGAAGAAACGAACTAAGGCCTAGACTACTGCTCATGTCGCTCATGGCCGGGCAACCTGTCAGGACAGCAGAGTCACTACCAAGCTTCCATAGGACACTTGAGACCCACCTCTTCCACCTAGGAACTTCAACCACTGACCATTCTATGAAATAGTACTAGCTACTCTTATCTATCCTTGGCGATCATCTTTCTTTATTAAAAAAGAAAATCGTATCCTTTTCTATTTTATTGTTAGCAATTCAATAAATGCAACTGAGGTACTTAACCAACGTAAATATGCTAGCTCTGATGAATGCTCATGGCCGTGTTCTAACACAGGGATTCTCAAACTTGTAAGCCCCCGACCCCCAAAATAATGGTGCCATTTTGACGGACAACGAGAAAGTCTAATGCAAGCACTGGTACACATGTAAGCATATTGTTTGATATATGAGCGTAATATGTGCGTAATACCATCATTAGATAGTATTATATAGTATTGTGCAGTCAAAACAATATGTAACAATATGCCTAAGGTGACTGTGTGTGCTTTCACAAATTTAATCACGTTATTCAATAGTACCACACACTCATTATGAAATCAGACTCTGCTACTTCAAAACAAAATACATCCTGTGGTCCTTGCTAGCTAGTTTTATTTCAGTAACTGGCCCTCACGCTACACGAAAAATGCAGACAAATGCCACGCAAAAAATGACAAGGGCGGCTAGGCAAGCTAGAAGGCTCAGGCTTGTCAAAGAATACGCCCAACATAGCAATCTCAAAATCTGATTGGTTAAATAATATGACAATCAACAACATCGTCCTCATTTGATGAACTCTGAAGGTCTACAGGTCTGTGTCTCGTGACCCCCCAAGTCTCCTAATAGTATGTACTTACTGTACAAATTGGCTGATTCATAAATGATCAACAATTGCACTTTATTATAAGTTGCTTTGGATAAAAGTGACTATGGACAGCTAAATGCCACAAATGTAAATGTAAAGGAATAATGTGTTTATCTCCATGCGTCTATGTTTTTAATATGATGTAGGCTATTATTAAAAATTTTTAGCGGTAGGAAACTACTTCCAAAATCAGATTAATATAACTAAATGATTATTACGACAAAAACAATTCAATACAACAATTTAACAATAAGTAAATTATATAAATCATGTAATTATATAAAAATGTATGACCATTTGGTTCATTTCATATACCCAACTGTAACAATGTGTAGGTTACGCTACTTTGTTTTAAAGCCTCCACTCACTGTTTAATTTGCGAAATTGCACAATATACAGAGAGAATAAAAAGAGACGACTGGCATCTAGCTACCATCAGGGTTCAAAACAGAATTATGGAATGGCGCCTTATTTATGATGGTCTGAGAAAAAGCGGTGTGCGGTTGGAGTGGAGATAACTTTACAAGGCTGTTGATATGGAGGTATGGGAAAAATAGCTCATTGCACTCGCCAGCAGTTTTATGGCTTTATGGAGAACTAATCTTGAACCATTCCAAACGCCATGCTCACTGGTTGCGTTTGATCCCTTTTTTTTACAAGTGCTATCATTACACCCTGCCACTGATTTTTTTATGGAAATGCAGCTCAATATGTTCACTAATAAAATTCCCTATTCTCTGAATTAAAAGGTGATGGATTGCTGTTAATGATCTACGGTGATAATGTGCGGCTATTGGTCTCTTGCGGAGGCTGACGCACATGCTGTCTTTGTCTTCCTTCCACATATTTAATGCATGGGCCCAGAGTTAATAAATGGCTACCGTCGAACGCTGCGGTACTGGCTAAGCGCTGGATGAAACCGAGGATTAGAAGAGTGAATATAATATTCTGTCATCTGCATCACCGACTGGGGCTTTTGCGTCACTTGCCTGAAAACGTCTTGCGATGCGGTTGCGTGTCCTCCTGCAACAAGACTCCTTGTGGCCCGCTGGCTCGGTTGCACACGTGGCCGGTTTAGCACGTTCATAGGCAGCATGTGTGTGTGTGTGTGTACATTTGTGTGCATGCAAGTGCAGTTTTCCACAGGATCTCCCAGGTTTTTATTCATTTTGATCATGTTCTTCTCATTTCAGCTTGGCTATGCAGCCATGAAAGAGAACTCTGGCCTGTCAAAAGAGTCTATTCGTTTTGTGGGTGCTGTGCCTCAGGCATTGTGTGTCTCCATTTTTGAAGTTCTCCTTTTTAGCACATTTGACATACCTGCTTTCAGTTAGAGCGGACATTAAGCCAATCAGGGATTAGAGCCTTGAAGCCAGCTAGCCTGACCACAGCCACCACCAGCAGCACCATCCTTCTGAAAAAAAAAGTTCGTTTAAATAACCGCAGATTTCGCTGGGCTCTTTCTTCGAGCGACGCGGGACCACAAGCGCGCCTGCAGGCCAGATGCAGATGATGGTCTGTCAGCTTGCGGACCCATGGTCGGGCCGTTTTGATGACATTAACACTCCAAGAATGTCTCTAGCACTCACTCTCAACCCTCTTTCCACTGTCAGCTAAAGCAATGTAATTCCCCTCCGTAGAATGAGAATTGTAAAGTAGGGTTAGCCTACATGTACAATAAAACCACAATTCCTGCCTTGTACTGTATGGGCCATCCCCCCTACAATTTGGGGATCACAGTTTGTGTCTTTCAATATTCTTTTGCAGAAAATGGATCCATCAAAGCAAATGAGCGCCCCAAAAGATTCAGTAGTTGGCAAATTCCATCCAACAATCACATGGAATCAGTGACAAGACATACAGTAAGTTGGACCTAATGGGTGGGGGCAATTGACAAGCACATATGAGATACAGGTATGGTGTGTCATAAAGGCATGTGGTGTGCATGTTTGGCAGTATCAGTCTGTATTTATCTCGTTAGCGACATTGTGTAGCGTCAGGGAGTTTAGGAATGTTAAACGGATATTCCGGACAATTTCGACCTGGACCTCATTTTGCAACCTCATTTTGTGACCAAAATCAAATAAAACAATTGAGTTTATAGTTCTGGCTCCCTCCGCCCTCGAGACTCCAACAATTATGATGGAAACAAACGGTGCCATTAAATAAGCGCTACCTAACTCAACCAAAAAGAAATCGCTAAAATGGTCGGTATTCCCCTTTTAAGATAACAAGATTTCAGGACGCACAGGAAGCCAAGCGTACCTCCATTTCCTCCATCTATCCCCCTGATCCAAGCTGATTTCTTCCTAGTGCACCTCATCTCACTCTCTCTCTCCTTCTTTTGTTATGGCAGCCTGAGGATGACGAGGGCCTTTTGCAAGAGTTGCAAGAACAGTTGGACAGATCACAAGGCTGAGTTCCTGCTTTGAGGAAAGTCCACAGTGGCTACGTTGACAGCTGCTGCTAGCGGAGCTCCTAATTAGGCTGGAGAGCAACAGCCACTGCAGGATGGGGAGGACAAGACCTCTGTAAGAAGTTTAGTTAGATTACACTGTGTCAGGGTGCAAATTTACCACTGAGACCTGAGACTAGCAGCTAGCATGGCCCGGCCTGCACATTTGCCATATTACTTGCATTTGCTGTAGCTACAGATGATCGAAATATTAATCTCGGCCCTCATCTCCGTCTTGATAAAATATCTGAGGCAGGAAAGTAAAATGGCTTTTGCCTTTTACAGCCGGCTTCCTGCATGGAGCCTTGCTCCGAGGGGCTTGCAAGAATTAAACATGGACTTGGGCCATTATAAATGACAGGGTCAGAACCGCCAAATGGGGATGTTGGAAAAACAATATGACCAACAGAATTTATCATCTCTGCCAGCTCAATGAAAGTTAGTCAAGTAAGGCCAAGTCAGCAACTGTTAGGCCATAGTTCCAATGAACACCCTAATCCACACTGGATCTGAAATGTTAAGTGTTTATGAGGTAGTGTATAGTGGCCTAACTGTAAGCATCACTGAGATGCGCAATGCGCTAACTGCGCTGCTTCGGCTAACTGCGCTGCTTCGACTAAATGCGCAGCTTCGGCTAAATGCATCTGCTAAATAATTATAATTATCACTTGAGTTCAGTCTAGGACACAGTAC
>JAODLI010002544.1:13153-30767 GCA_027575585.1 Percopsis omiscomaycus
CTAAATGCGCAGCTTCGGCTAAATGCATCTGCTAAATAATTATAATTATCACTTGAGTTCAGTCTAGGACACAGTACAGAGCAGGATAGACTAAGATGCCTCATAATAAAGACTTGTGTGGTGTTGTAATTACAAATTATAATGAGACACCTTCAGGGATAAAAAAAAAAAAAGAAAAGACAACCATTGCTCTGTCAAGAGCTCTTACATTTTTATAAGCAACCATTTTTCATTGTTCACCATTTATCTTGCCAACCTATAATGTTTACGGTGACTTTTAATTTCTATTACTTTCTTACTACTCTTACTTCTAGACTATAATCCTCCTATTTAACAGAACTTAGCTAAATTGCCTTACATTTTCTCCTCAAGGCTCATAGTTTTTCTCATATTTCATCTAAGGTGTTTATTTGTGCATAGATTTGCTGATCTGGGAGACGGCTGCCTCTTTCCTTTGGAAAATAAATCACACTTGAGTGCGTAATGGACTTTCAAAACAAAAGCACACTGACACATCCTGACATCACTCTCACCTGCAGGCAAAACCTCTCAAAGCTTCAGGCATAATGGTTTCAATGAGAATAATTCACGTTAAGATGGTCAAGAATGTAATCAACAGAAAATGAGAGGAAGTCTTTATAGCGAATAGCATCACAGTTGTGATTTGGCCACGTGCGAGTTCCATATATTATGTTAGATGATGTTATTTCACCATAATATACAATCTTAAATATTGTATTGCTTTTGTATAACAGTTTCCAAAAGTAAAGAAACAAATTCATATGTTGTTTAAAATAAGCTGTTTTCAGTATTTGCAATTTCTCTTTTTTTCTTTTCTCGTTTGTAAATTGACAGCATTGCAAGGCTAGAGTGAACACTCGAATGGAATGCAACATAACATAGATTGCATTTAAACCAATCAGATTATGTGGCCAGACCTGTATGAAATTTTTTAAATGAAGTTAACACCTAAAATAGCATGAATATATTAAATTTGATTTGTCTCTCCTACTGAAACTCACGATCCTGTTCAATTTGAATGTTGAGATAAAAAAATGTATCAAGTGTATGCATTCTCCATTCATTCTCTCTCAGAGGCCTTCACTGTATTATATTGTGTTTCTCTGGGTGCTAATTTGTCACATTTACCCAGCTTCTCAGCTGCTGATGACTTTGAAAGCAGATGCCGGCGGTTTTACAGCTCCATCCAAGTTTGCTATCAGATATCAGCATAGGCTTATGTTTGTTTCAAATTTTTTTGGCTTGGTTATTTGGACCAGGCACAGGCCTATTTGATGAAGTGGACACTCGAAAACGGTGGAAGCTGACCAAAACATATTTGTCTCTCTTCTCATGAAAATAAACCCAACGTGTCTAGTGTTAATACACAGAGCATGCTTATCTCCACAAAGCCAGTCAGATTTAGTAAACATTGTCGCTGTAGTTTAATTCAAAGACATCAATACCAACCAATCATTTGCAAGCTGTCGTATTCCTTATAACATTCTAAAATCTGAATTCTGAATGGAAAAAATAAGAAATATCTATAGCTCAGTCAGAAGTAAGTTTAATGACAAAAGGAACATTTTATTGACATTGTTAATGTGCCGTGAGGCTGTTGTGATGTAGCATTTCAGGAAGAGGCTTAAATAGACCCTCCCTTAACACAGAAGGTCAGGGGTTCAGTTCCCATGCTTGCCAGTAGGTGTGCACCTTCAACAACCTGTCCTGTGGAATTGCCATGAGCCATCAAAGCCCTATCTCCCCGTGAGTCACTCTCAATGAGAGTCACTTAAATGCATTCTTCTGCGGTGTACAGACCAGTACACAGTACAGTTCTTCTGTGTTAGACCAGTCACACTTCTCATTTTCATTTTCTAAAGGGTCAGGCAGACATCCTCTGGTCTGCATTTGTTCTTCAGTGTCGTTTAACGGAGCATGTCAAAATACCCTAAAAACAAAAGGCCTCCGAAAGGCCTTTGTCTAAATCGGCATGCTATAGTACAGTTATACTAGCTAGTGCTACAGACTGACTCAATAGCTGTCACACTTGATTTATATGCCAAGGCGAGGGAAATAAAGGCTCAAATTAATCTTAATTAGGGTTTGGTTATCCTGACAGAGCTGTATTAGCTGTGACTTGTGTGACCTATATACTGAGATGACTTACTTCATATGGCAACATCATTTTAGCTTGATACGCAAAATAATTTGTTTGATTGACGTTTGATTTGAGAAGTGCTAATTTATAGAATTCATTTAGTGTCTATAGGCTATTGGTGTTTTGTGGTGGTACACTCCTCAACAGCACCCACAGAACCCCCTCCCCATTCACTGTTTTGTGGTAGATAATTTGTGAGCGAGTCTATAAGTGCAGTAGGGGGAAGTGTAGAGAAGAGTGCAACACTGCACTCAGGTGTGGGAGGGACACACGCTGTCAAAATAATTTGTTTCGGATCACCTTTAAACGTCAATTAGTGGCGTTTAGGTAGATTAGCGATACAAAACAAAAGCTTATTTGCTTTCATCTGTCAGCTACAGTATGCTACTTCGCGTCTGTAACTACATAAACTTTTTCTAACAAATTCTTTTTACATTGCAAAAAAACTCAAAAGTTGTCAGTGGCTGTTAGCTGATCCACCACTGTCGCGCTAAGGCGTTGGAGACCGAAACTGTGCACCATTGCAGACTTGATATCAAACTCAGTGATTCGTTTCGTTCATACTTTTTGTATGAACGAATGCAGCACTAATGCATGTATGTATCCGCTGTAGTTAAATGGAGCACAGTTTCCATGGAGCTCAGGAATATCGCTGGAGTATCTGACTAAGTACGTTCCTACCATACACTTTCTGTGTTAGCCAAAACCAACAAATGCAAAATGCCCATGCACGCCAATGCTCTCAGGGGCGTCAATGCAGCTGCAGGCACAGGGGGTCACGCACACACTGACAGGGCCATCTATTCACACATTTATCCTATATGCTGTGGAACCGCCCCCTTAATGGCCTTTATCTGTGGATTCCCGAGTGGTTAGTTAGTCTCCAGGCTTATCTGGGCACCGGAGCCGCAGTCAGAGCGCATGTGTAGAGGAAGGAGCACAAGAGCAATAAGGGCTGCTGGCTGAGCGTAGATCATATCAGGGCTGATTGCCCGCTGGTCTGGCCTGTCTGGAAGCTCTGGAGTGTTTGGCTTTTACCACTTGGCCAACGTAGAGTCTCTCTCCCTAGGGAGCGGCCCTGCTGAGGTTGAGTGGAGTGCAGTGCCACAGGGAACGTCCAAACCCAACACACTGGTCTGAGCACCAGGAAGTACAGACAGGAAATGGCCCTGGCCTCTGGAAGTCATTAAGCCCCTTTCTGATAATGCAGGGTAAGAAGTCACCACATCAGTGCCAACTGGCCCTCGTGTGGATATTTTATTCACGGCTTTCCTGTAATGTTATTATTACAAAATCATTTGTAATCAATGCAATAGACCCACTATTTGTTGAATTCAATTTATGGTTTACACTGGTGGATATTTCAAAATCCAATGCAGGGTATCCAGTCAGACTATAATCCAGTCAGACTATAAATTGTCCTACATTGAACGACCTCCATAAACAGCAACCCAGACCGTCTAATGTCACATTAGAAACTTTAAAATGAAAACAGCAGGCTGTAGGTTAAACTGCCACACTCGGGACATGTTATTCTTGCTTTTTTACAGTCCTCCCTTTGTCCTGGCTTTGTTATGCTGTCTCTGAGAGCGGGTGCCTTGCCCCCACATTACAGCTAACTGGTTTGAAATGGAGGGAGCAGTCCGGTTTAGAGGTGGGGATGGGGTAGTGGGATGTTTAAATTTTTAAAGATATGCCATTTTAGCACTTTAATTATTGAAAGAGCCCAGTGAGCCATGAATAACTTGTGCATAATGCAGACCCACAGAAATATTTCAGTGCCTTACATTCAGGAGAATATGGTACAGTATACATATTTCAGAAATATACTGGGGAAGAAAAAATAGAAAGCAGGTTTTGGTTGCGTCACAGTACTGGGATGTAAACACAGATCCAAATGAACACAAATGGGTACTGTTCCAAATGTAAATGTTTGCTAATACAAAAGTACTAGTGTAGCTAACGGCAAACACACAAGAGTAACTGAGCTTCATAACGCTGCATGCAAAATATTTCTTGGATGTTGTGAGAGACATTAGCAGCTAATTTGCAACGTTGTTACCTTAAGGTTCTTTGCTCTGGATGTTTTATTGGATATATGCTGATAACTTTCTTTTTCATTTTTTTCCAAGAGCCAAGCAGACCACAAAACAGATGTGTCTCTTATCTTTAATCATTATTTCAATACTATTTTGTGCCTTGGTTCTGTCAGAGAGTAATGTCTGTGCATAGCCCTTTTAAAAATGTACAGATATACGGGTGTCTCATATATCCAAGGAACACACAGGGCCTTCTGTAAATTGAGCTGAACACTCTTTGTCCTTCAACAAAGGAGGGCAGATAAGACTAAACTCTAAATATGGGGAAGATACACACTAATACTGTATTCCAATTTCATTTGAGGAAATTACTCTTTTTTTTTGCTTAACATTTTCATCGCTAGCACGCAGAAATGCATCATGAAGGATTCTGGGTTAAGTACAGCCAAGCCTTCCCCCTGTCTTTCTGAGAAGCTCTTTTAGAACAGATTCAATCATCGAGACAAGCCTTATTACTAATAAAGTCATACATCTATAAATGAATCCAGCCAAGTGCTTTCCTGAGCTGCTAATGACTGATGGTATTATATTTGTGCTGATTCCCATAGCAATCTAGTAAATATTTGCAAGCTAAGTACTGAAAACAAGTATAGAAAACACGGTAAGGAATATAGGCTTTTAACAAGTGAGTGAACTTTTATGTTTTTCCAAAACAGGCAGTGCAATCAATTTTTAAACTTGATTTACAAAGACAAATCATAATGTGCACATAGACAGGACTTGAATGACTTAAATGCAGGAATGCAAATAGCGAACCAGTCACCATCTGCCTTTGTCCCTATTCAGGCAAATCCAGTCATCCTTTCATTTTGTGTCCCTACTTTGTTTACTTCTCATCCTTTAAATTAAGTTTAGTTCATCAAGCAAAGCCGTACTGTTTTGCTAGTTCTCTTCCAGCTATCACCTACCCATAATATGTAAATATTTCATATCATGCTAAATAGTTGATATAGCTGTCTGGATGTCTAAAACAGGAAGTTACATTGCCGGATTGGGAAACTTTAATTCCCACTTTATAAGTAAAAGATTAATGGACTTTATAATTGTGTTTTATGTGAAAACCAAGCATCTAGAACATGTACTTGTAAAAGGCATATGTTTTCTGCTCAGCTTTGCGCAGTGTGATGCTCCACAATTTCTCACTGACATTTACAATGGTCAGGCTTAACCAAATGGCAAGTGTGAGCTGTTAGAGGTTTCTCTTTTTTTGTCAGTTTACTTAAGACAGCCTTCGCTCCATTAAATGACGTCAAACAGCCACTGGGAAGACTAAATAAGGCTTTTGAAGTGTGTCACAGACTGCGACTATCCTCATACTGTTCCTAATGAGGTATTTTTAGACCCCCCCAGTTGATGAAGGGACAAAAGTGGAGGGTGGAGAAGTTTTATATTCCCAATTTAAGAGTCAGAAACGATGCCTTAAAAGTCTCTGTTTAGGGCATCAGCTATGGTGTTTCCCCATACAATGCTATTGATACAAGAACAAACAAGAGAAAGTGAGTGAGGGTTAATAAACGGGGGCCTCAAGCCGGCGTCTTCCCACTTGAGGGGTCACGCACTTGGATGGATCACTTCCTCCTCGTCCCGGCTTTAAATGCGACCTGACGTGCTGGCGCCACGCTTTGTGATGGCAACCGGGATAAACGCTCTGAATGGGAGGGGGATACACGGCAGCTTAAAAGCCTCTCTCCCAAATAAAAGCTACAATGAAAGAGGAAGAGTGCAGGGCTGTCAGCATGACGAGATGAAGACCAGCCCTGTAACGAATTTTAAATACATTTTATTTAATACATGCTTAGGGGAGAGAAATGACCCCCTCTGATTAGGGTGCAGGGAAGTTTGTAGGATTTAATGTTTCTTGCTCAAGGGCGCTTCGGCAGGTATAGCCACACACAGGGATCGCCAATGCAGCACCAAAGTGAGTTTCTCTTTTTAACGTGTGCTTGATGTCTTTGTCATTAACACAGTGGGGGGTTAGCTGTTTACCTTCATGGTCCTTCCTTGCCGAGGGTAAGGTGTTCCAGCAGGCTTGAGGCCTTTAAGTCTGAAGACCTTCATTTTCAACATGGCTAAACAGATTAGATAATGAAACACAAAAAGGCCTGTGAGGCACATAAGGAAGCCCTCCATCTAAAAGCGTAGGAGCTGAAATCTCTTCTCAAAGGCAGGCCTATATCAGTAACCTGGAGCGGAAGAAGGATGCCAAAAGAATAAAGAGTAAAGCCCAACAGGCGCTGAGGGATGCAGGGCATGCAGTGTTCCCTGCTGCCTAACCTGCAAGTGGAGCAGGAGGCTTTTGACAAGCAGTAGGAGAACCAGTGGAAGAAGAGCCAGTTCCTGGCCCTTCACTAACAAATCACTGGAGAAGCAGAAGGAGAAACTGAGGTGGAGGAGGCCAAAATTGAGAGCCTGGGACATCTCCACCAAACCAGCCTGTAAATGTGCAGGCTCATTACCAGGTGTGGAGGTGTGGGCGTGGTTTAGCGTTGTCTGTGTGGGAGGGAGGTGTGATTCGGGATTGGAGACAGGTGAGACCAATTACTATTCACCTGTCTTCTTCGGTAAAAAGGGAGCAGACCGGGGAGATACATGAGCACAGAAGGGCCATGCTGGACCCTTCTGACCACCTTAAAGGAGCGCTCCTGCTGGCAGACTGTTTACTCGTACCTGTTGAATAAACCACGTCAGTCACGGTCGACGTTACACGCAGCTGTCGGTGTCAGTGGTCATTTGTCACACCAGGATTTGGTCTGGTCTCCATCTCATCCCCCTGCCTCGGTCAGAAGGACAGAAGCCCCGTAGCCCGCAGGACAAAAGGGGCTACAGGGCGTGCCAACCAAGGATGTCGGTGAGACGGGTCAGCTTTGTCTTCCTGTGGACCCAGGGATGGGTGGGCAGTCTGCTGAGGCCAGACAGGCAACCTATCTACAGCTGCTGTAGATGTCCGTTACCCCTCCAACCCCTTATTCCCCCACCCCCCGCCCCACCCCTTCAATGGTTATACTACTCACAAAGCCAATTAGACGATATTAACGGAGATGCTCGTTAAAGAGGGCAACTTCATTTGTACATCTTAATTTTGAAACCTCCCATAGCAGTTAGTTCAGGTGCTTTAATGAATGTAGTTTTGTTCGCCATAATAAAACACCTGTAAGGGTAAAATAAAATGTAAAAAAAATATACAAAGTATATATAGGCCTTCCATCATGAAACCACATTGCAGCTGCTAAAGATTTGGCCGTAAAGGAGGAAAGCTGCTCATATTTTTTGGTGAAAACTCAAAGTTGGTTTGAAGTGGGATCCTCAAACACTGCATAGATTTCAACCTTGCTGATTAAACATGTCTGGCGTGTGTTGGGCCAATAGGATGTGCTCCAAATTCCTCTGTGTACAAAGTCCTCCCTCCTCAGCCAAACACATTCTCTAATAGCATATTTACACCCCAGAAAACATAGTCAGTCTGGGCTATGTCACTGAATTATTACATACAGTTTAGATATGCTATAAACTGTAGTGGAGTTGAGCTGAAGGGTATTAAAATATCTAAATGAGTCCTACAAAGTGAAAACAAAAATAATATTGAGCCAACACGTGGCATCAGAGAAACCAATAAAACACTAACAGTGAATTTCATCATTTCAGTCACATTTGTGTCTGATTCATTTCAGTAGAGAGCAGGGAGAGATATGCTGCAGCCCCATACCAGTTGGTTTGTTTGATTGTTGTTTTGGATTATTACACTTTGGGAACAGGCTTCTCATTACCCTTTTCCCGTTTCCCGCTGGAAAGTTGCCGTGGGGCACTTTACCCATGACCTCCTGTTTCCCTGTCAAGTGAATGGGGTCTAAGCAACGGATTCAGGGTCTGTGCTCCCAACAGCATTCCTAGTGTTTAGGAAAACATGTAAACTGACATCGAAAAAGTAAAAGTGAGCAGTCAGCTCTCTTGGCCCATCTCCCGAGGCCAGAGTGGCCATGTGAAAGCTGACTTTTGTGAGCTGGACGTCTCTCATACAAGGTATACGGCCAGTGTTTTTCCTGGCAGCACTTGAGCAAACATAGACCAATTACACTGGGCTGCCTAGTGTGGCAAGCCATGATCTACAGTTTTATTTTGCATTATTTGAGAAGCTTAGGAAGTAAATCTGTGCGCTCTCTCTCTCTCGCTCGCTCGCTCGCTCGCAAAAACACCCCCCAGACAGGAATACATAATACATGTTCCTGCAGTTTCCTTTTGTTAGCATAAATCCCAGACCAGAGCAGGTATGTTGTGTCTGACACAAGCACACAGTCCCATGCCAGTTTACAGCCACATGCTGTAAAGTGTGCTTGAGGTGGCAAACAGCTTTGAAAACTTTGATCTGAAATATTCAAAACTCACACATGCAACTTGCCTAACTCTCCTGAAAATGTGAAATGAAATGTGTGGCTCCTTTCCCACCCGAACCTTGGAAATTGCATTATTCATCTGAGGCCGTGTTTCAACTCTCTCCCGCTCCCTCTCTGTTTGCAGCTCTCCCACCCACACCAGTGAATTAAGTAGGCCTACCCTTATTCTAATTCAATCCCAATTTTCTTTCTCCAGTTCTCATGAGGAGCCCTTCCCCAAAAAGACGGCCCCCTGCTGGGTGGGTGTGCATGCTGCAGAGACTTTGAGCCACATTAAGATCACTAAAGAGAGAGCGCTAACCCAGTGACTCACCCAAGACCCGAACAACATGGCAACAAGGAGATAAAAAAAATATGTTAAGGGTACAGTGCTCGATTGTGTTATAGTGCCCCCCCCCCACTGTTTACGTTTGAAATACAATCTAGGGGGGAGGGGCAAGACAATTGTGTGAGCCTATGAGCTTTGTAGAAGGAGGAGTAGAGAGGAATGCCAGCCACTGAGGTGTTAGAGGGGCATGCGCTCTCCAAGTTTCCAAAACAGCATTTATTTAACAGTATGGTGTACCTGTGAATGCAATTAAATTATAATAACAACAATAATAATAATAATACAGTAATATTACATTATTTCAGTCTTTTTTTTTCTTGAAATCACCTCGTGCCCACAGCTAAAGATTATTGCGTCCCCCCAGCGTGTCCAGAACCCCACTTTGAGAACCATAATAAGCAATGTACAGTATACCGTATGTTTCAGTGTAACTGTGTGTGTGTGTGTGTGTGTGTGTGTGTGTGTGTGTGTGTGTGTGTGTTTAAACGAGCGTATCTGTCATGTGTGTTTATGCATGCACACATGCTTTAAGGCTTTAGCATTTGTTATTTTCTAACCATAGTTTTTAATACTATACTGTAGTCGGAAGACAATGTCTGAAGAATTGCCTTGTTCCATCATTGAGCATTCATGAAATCAAAGAGAGACCAGAAGACTTCAAGGAGTTGGTCTCCCACGCTTATAAGAGACTGCCATGTACCACAGGCTGTGCATTAAAATCCTCTCTCATTATAAGGGGGCTTAGATTCCCAACCAAAGGGGGATAAGGCTTCACATCAATAGCATTGGTGTTGTCTCATCATCTTTGGCCTAAACATTTGATATCATTATCTATTCCCTTTATTCATATTTATCTGGGGAGACTTTTCTACCCACGGACTGGTTTATCCTTGTGGATTTGCATTGGTGTATCGGAACAGTGAAGCCAAAGAGATGATGAAATAACTGACTGGACAGTAAGATGTGGCTTTAACAGCTGTGAGCTGTTGTTTTTGACTCATGTAGGATATCATGAACTATGTTTTGTGCTAAATACTGGGGCTTGTTGCTTCCCCAGGAGCAAAAACATCAGCCTAGGATTTTTGTATAACATTGTAATGTGTTCACGCGGGTAGGAGTTCAGCGGACACGTCAGGTTTGATGTGCGTGCGTGTGTGTGTGTGTGTGCTTGTGAGTGCATGTTTTACGGGAGATGGGGTCCACAGCTTCGTGGAAACTTGGCGGCGATCCCGGCAGTGCCCATCAAAGCCAGTAAACACACTGCCATGGACTCTGCACACGGGTGTCAAACACAACGTAAACTGGTATCCGTCACTCCACACCTCTCTCCTCAAGCTTTGTGTTTCACCTCTGAAATACCTCTGATCTAAAGAACAACTTTGTTTCACCAAATTTCCTTTTTGGACTCTCACAAAAATGTCTGCGTGGTGAGACACAGTCTTATGTTTTATGGATTATGGTTGAAAAAATTTAGGCCAGTCCCGGCCAGATTTTCCTGAAGTGTGACTCTAATGCAATTTTTATCATGGGTTTGTTTTCAGACTGGATGCTAGCAGACTCGTGGGGCCTGCTGGGTAGTGTGGTTCAACAGTAAACAGCTCTGCATTCGACGACACCTGATCTGCGGCGGCAACAGGTCTCGGATGCTAACGCTTCCTGCGAGTGCAATAGAGCTATCAGCCACAACCCCAGGGGAAGGATCAGATAGCTGCCCTCCCTGCAACATCCAAACCAGATGTCTGACGAATTGCTCCCCGTAAGGGAATCCTCTTTTACAATGGGCCGCATCATTTCCAAATAGGGTGACAGGGTCGCATTTGCATTGGACGGTCACATAAATTCCCCTGTGTAATTTGGAATGGCCTCGAGACTTGTAGGTTGGGACGAGTGATGGAGGTTTCACAATATTCTTGCCCTGGGCTGATGAGCAGCGTTGACAGGCAAGGCTTCGTGCGATGTCCCTAGCTCGCACTGATTAGGCCGGAACCAGACAGCATGTTATACACCACGAAGAGAACGAACACTCGGTCCTTACACAGCGTGATTCGTCCTGGCCGTCGTCACATCACGGAAAACGAGGCCAACTGTTGGCCACAGATTTGATGCGCTCCGCATACGGCACATCTGGCCAAATTGCCGTATTGCTCTTTCGTCGCCCCGGTCCGAAACACAGTCAGTTTTGCATTGTGTATAAGAGCAGTGGTTCTCAAACGTGTGGCTTCTGTACGCCCTTTCAGTTGTTTTCCAAGCTGAGTGCCCTGCCTACCGGATTAGAACAAGAAAATGAAATAAAAATGTAATTTTCATGACGTAAAAAAGATGGTTTAGATACTGCAAAAATTACACTGCAGTACACAGCAGTACTTAGCATAAATGGACAGTGAAGCAGTTTAATGTCTGCGGGCATGCATAGATCACCATTTGTGTTCTCTGTTCAGAGGCCTATTTTTACGTTATTTACAAAAATATCACTACTGTTTTCATAATTATTATAGTTATCTGTGACAAAGTATCCCGTTCACACAGGTGAGTTTGTTTCTGGCAGACCGAGTCTGAGCTATTTATTCACAGCATACATATAGACAGACGTATCGAGAGCGCAAGCAGAGCAGCTGCAGGCGAGAGGGAAGGGTGCAATGTCCAGCCTCCTGTGTCCGTGTTCCATCCCTCGCTCTTGCTCTCCCGCTCTGCTCTTACTGGGGAGAGAGACGGGTGATTAGCCGAGTCCCGAGGACCACACCCCCACCAATCCCTCCCCTACAAACGGCACTAAACCGTTATCAAACACCTCCACATTATCAAATGTATAATTTGTTTCACGTACTGTAACCCCTGATGGTGCCTTCAAATACCCCTAGGGGTACAATACCCACATTTGAGAAGCACTGTATTAGAGCACTCCACGTAGATGCAGTGATTTTCTACAACTTCACATGGTGTAGTTTCCTGTAAGCAGTAGGGATTGGTAGCATCCATTATGCATGCATGAGCACTGAGCCAAGATACTCACAGAACAGCCGAGGCACGGTGTCCTGCAAGCAATATGTGAGCTATCACAGGCCCGTCCCCTGGCTAACTTCACCATGGCTTTTCTCTGTTCTGCTTTGCTCCTCAGCTTGGAGGACACAAATGTTAGTGTTCCTGCCACGGGGTGTAATAAACAAGTTACACACAACAATGGTTCCCAAAGAGGCTTTTGTGGTGGTCGTGAGATGAACTCAAATAATAAAATATATACTATGCAATTATACTGTATTGTTGTTTTTAATGTTTTTGCATTAACTTTAAATGGACACATGATTTGTATCTGGAATTACCCTTGTGGTTGAAACCAGTGTTACAGAAATGTTGTTTTGGTTTGAAACTCAGGGAGTGCAGGCCCATCCCACACTTAGCTATAGCCACTTCTGAGTGGCTGGCTCTTCCACAGCTCATAGACTCACACCGGACTCTACCCCTCAACCTAAAACCATATGCACTTTCATGCAGTTGTGTTTCAAACTGGGGCAGAAATGTGGGGTTCTGGGGGCACTGAAAGAAGTGAGAAGCGTGTCTTTAATAAAACACAAATATTTATTTTAAATGCGGCATCTCTTACAGTAGCTGGACCTATGAACGATAGCTTTCAAGAACTGCTTCCATTTTGGATTCGACGGATCAAAATGTTTGATAACTACTGACATACACAATTAGTGCTGAACTGAGTCAAACTAGCCTAAAGTCCCTTTCACACATGCGACTAAATTTGAATGCTGGATAATATAACCTTTTAATCATAGGACAATATCTTGGCTAGCTGACGGTAGGATATGTATCATGATGTCTGTTTTTCAGGTGTCATTGGACTTGGAACATGTGTGATATTTACTGTCCAATTAATTATTTTGTATCAAAGCTCGTCGTTAAATTGAAATTGTCGAAATTTCAGATTTTAGGGGAGTCTTCTCTAGGGCAGTGACAGGATTGGCACTGGTTCAACCAACTGAAAGACCTTTCCAGAGCAAGCAGCCTTATTTATTTTTTTCAGATAATCTGATAACAATAATCTTTTACTGTGGTAATATTTAATATTTTTCATTTCTGTTTTGGTTTCCCTTAGATGCCCGGTGGAGGTGTGTTGATGACGTCAAACTATGAATCCTGTAGTGAAAATAACAGACTTCTAGCTTCAGTACACGTGGATAAACTAGCAAACTATAGCAGTTTGGTTGCAGGTCTCGCAGCTAAAGACCCTGATAAAACAGCTTCCTCGTGCAAGCTCTGCTCACACCCCAACGCAGTGGCAGTGTTGGGCAATGAACTGACGGTTTTTGAAATACACTATTGTGGTATAAAAAGGTGATACAATTTTCTGAACTTAGTGTATTCTAAAGGTTAGTGGTTACGAGGTTCGATTCCCATAATTGAATACAGGGTTGCCTGTTAGAATCCTCTTTCTTCATTTCTGAAGTCTATATGGTGAACAGCTCCAATGATGCGTGCGTGTGCAAAAACAGAGAGAAAAAAAACATAGTAGCGACTGAGAGGTTTAGAGTGTATTTATTTGTGTATACTTTACGTGTTTATCTGGGCTGCTTTGTGTGTACAGTCAGACCTATCCTGCAAGTAGACAGATAATATGTCAGCGAGTGTGTGTTTGTGTGCAAACACATGCTTGTTTAGAGTTGTATTTGTGCACATGTCTATAAGTGTTTGTGTGCTCTCTGAGTATATCTGTCTCACAACAAGTGAGTGATGGGTTGTGATCCCACGAGGAAGTCAGGAGAACATGAACACTGATGTGCCGATCAGAAGAATCCACGTGTGACACATACTTCTACACATCAGCAGACACACTTAGGGTGAGATGAATATTTCAATGACAGGGTGTAGCGGGGATACAGGGAGTCAAGCTTGAGGGTAACCACTGATCCTTTCTGGGAATTCCTATGCATAGCTTTCACAGATCTAAACCTTCTCCCTGGTAATACTGCATCCCAGCCAGCTGAACTTCAACACATAAGCTGCCTATGGTAATCTTGAAAAGATATAATGTCAAAGCCACAAAGCAGACGGGTCTATTTGAGTTATAATGTGGCCCGACTTATTTTTTTTATTTCAGTGCATTTTTCTTTAAGCCCGTTCAAATCCAGATTGGTTTTCCTAGTAGTAAAATATAGGTCAATACTATTTTTTGTGTAATTCTCTTTATACTAGATAAAAACTATCGACATAACAAACAAGGTAAAACAGTGGTCGGTTTCTTGAACATTTTTCAGAAATGTTTAAGCATTTAATTCTGATCTAGGGAAGACAACCCCTGCTGGGCTGGCTGGGGAAGGATTTGGGGTTTCAGTGCGCTGTAATATCGTACCATGCTCTCTGTGTTGAGTCGAGACTCGTGCGTGTGAATGAACGGAGATTCGCGCACATAGCGCAGGGTCAGAGAGCCGATGACAAACATTCCACAGCCTGCTCTCAAAGCAGATACTTAAAGGCACTCCATATTGCCGTTTCCATTCATGGGTTACCTTTCAAGTTAACAGGGTCTGTTCACATTACAGCTTCTGAATCTGAAATAGGGATCGCGATCGCGCTCAACGTAATGTAGCTTTACGAGCGCGTGTTTGCGTGGAAGGTTTCAGGAACGGGACTGGTGTCTCTATAGAGACTGGAAGAAGTGGAGCGAGAGACCAAGAAATGACAGCAGAAGAAGTGAAAGAGACAGCGCTCCGTGTACGGCGGAGGGCAAAGCGGGACGCGTTTGTGCAGCGAAGCGGCGCTCTACATCTGTAACATCTGAGCTGTTCTGTCATCCAGCCTCCATGCCTTCTGCTTCGGGACACGCTCTTCCTCCCAATTCACACCTGAAGACACAAAGACAAGCTCTCAGTGACACCTTGTCTCCGCGCGTAAATGGAGACTCATTTGTGCGTATTTGCTCTGCGTGTTTATTATGCGTAACTGGGTTTGTCTGCTCTGTCGCCAGCTCGTGCCCTGTCCCTTGACCCGCAGGTCTAGAGGTGCCATAGACTTCCTCATACTTCCAGATCTGCCATGAGTGATGGCGATGAATGCAGAATCTGCCAGTAGTGGTGCGCCGAGCAGCACTCGTGAAAAAAGCTCCAGGGCGACCGATCGCAACGGTTATGTGAAAACGTGTGTTATTCCGCTGTGCCGTGACCAGGACTATGAGTCGTGGGGGAGGTTGATGCTCACTAAAATATGGAGTTGCCACAGACTCCGGTGCGCGGTGTGTGTGGGGTCGCTTTCGGTTTTTCTCGCTCTGCTGGTTCAGTGTGCAGACTGGAGCGCTGACAGCAGACTCTCCTTGTTTCCCGTTCACTTCGTGTCAGGCTGCGTAGCGGAGCTGCTACAAACTTGCTGGAGCGTGGTTTCGCCCGTGGTAAACCTCGTATGTGCCTTTTTCTGGGTCGCTTTGTATTTAATCCGCTGTGGAGTTCTCGTCCGGACCGCCCTCTTTCTGCTCACGCTGTGCCACCTGGGTGAGACAGCGGCGTGGTCCCTTCTGCACGGGACGGATGAACAGCTGTTTTCATTCACAACAGCCGCCGCGGTCCTGCTCGTCTGCCTGGCCACCGGCGCACTCATGGTAGAACGGCTGAACCAAGGCGTCTCTGTAATCGTCTTCATCGGCGTCGTCAGGACTTTCTCGATCATCTCCCTGCACAAAGTGCGGGCCACTTGGAGACCGTACGTAGCCTACCTGGTCGGAGTGCTGGGCATCCTGCTGGCGAGGTATGCTGACAAGCTTCTTCCGAACCAAGGGATACACACGGAGGGCTGTACCCCCGTGAGTGGAGCGAGGGAAGAGATCTCAGTGTTTAAAAGGCGAAGGAGATCCAGTTCAGTGATATCCTCAGACATGGCACACAGTCAGTCTAACAGCAAGTCACACAGGAGGACGTCTCTGCCATGCATCCAACGGGACCAGGTAAGGAGTTGTTGTCCCGCTGCATGGGTTTGAATAATTCTGGTTTGTTTTACACATTTTTAACCTTTCCCTAACATTAAGTCCTGTGCTTGAGGCGAAGGAATCAAAGGCTTTGACACTAACATAACAACTCCCCGATTATTGTAATGCGTATTGGTATTCCAAAATTGTTTTGTCTTTTTGTAATGCTTTTTAACGGTGGTTGAGGTGTTTTTATCCTTTCCCAAATTATTTTATTTGGCAATAGGCTTACTACTACTACTACTAATAATAATAATAATACGAAGAAGAAGAAGAAGAACAAATAACAAGAGTGATAATAATACATCAAGATAATTATGTAGAGTATTTATTGCATTTTTAAAGTGTTTTAAGCTGTGCGTGAGCATTTACCGAGGGCTGTTATACCCCAAATTATGATCTCTATATTGATATCTGTCATATGCAAAAGAGCCACTTGCAGCCATGGGCAGCATGCATTCCATCATAACAACCAACGTGGAATATTTTAGGCTAGTGGACCTATCCCACGTGTTAAGGATTTAGATGCATTTTTTTTTTTACATTGGACCCCAGGTTGACCTACAACAACAACAGATATTTATTCATTGAAAATGTAACACTGAATATGCCCCTCGGTTTTGGATTTACAGATTATTCTCCTCAAGTTCTTTCTTTCTTTGTTTTCCTCTCTGAAGATATAGTACCATGGATGGAGGGATCTTATTTTAGCATCAGTGCCTTCAAGTTCAGATGAGAAAGGGGCGATGAGGATTGTGATTAATTTCAACCCTATTTATGTCCGCTGTATTTTGGAGATGATCTTCCAACCCTTGCAAACTAATGCACATTACATTCATTTTCCTGATCTGGATTTTTGCTTCTTGTTTATGGCCCTTAAGTGAGCTAGTTCTATCCCCATGGGATGTCTAGTTTAACTCTTCAGCTCTTTGTTTACTGATGCAGACACAAAAGCATTTGACCCCGTGGGTCAGAGGTGGGCTTCCCATTAGTCTATTGCCAGCTCTTGTTTGTAAATCCTATATGGACAATCAATGATGACGAATGTGAAACAGATTTTTGGAGCCTTAACTGTGACCTGTGTGCACGTTTAGCTGACGGAGAAGAGAGGCTCAGCTTGGCCCTCTCGTAAGCCTCACCTTAGTGTGCCGTGCCCTTGTTTGTTTTTCTTTGTGGTCAAGACCCTCTTACCTCCCGAGGTCATGAAGCATGAATATGAAAAAGATATCTAGTTACTGTATTTCTGACGTGTTACCGGTCACACTGTGTAGGCCTGGCTCTACGCTCCATGGCTCGTGCAGGGTCAGAAGAAGATCCTGTATCTGTAATTATTAATGTAAGGCAAATATTCAGTGTAGTACTGCTACACTAATGGAGTAGGGGAACTCAGACCCGTTTTGAGTCAAGGTACGGAAAATGACTTTTACTGCAACACAGAAAAAAAGCATTATACAAGCAGAGGGATGGAATAGTTTACACCTTACTGCTTTTCAAACATCATCACAGATGGTGGAGGGGGGGGGGGGGTCCTGTAAAATTGTTTGTTTTCTTAATTTTTTCTAATTATAATAGTTCTGATAGGAAATATTAAAGACATGCTCTTTTATATATACATTCTTTACATTTTATACAGTTTTATTTATTTTGATGCAATAGGCCTATAGAAAATGTTTTATATACTGT
>JAODLI010002545.1:0-10455 GCA_027575585.1 Percopsis omiscomaycus
TTTACTATGTGGAATATCGCAATATATCGCAATATGTAATGTATCGCAATGTATCGTGATATAATCGTATCGTGACGCTTGTATCGTGATATGTATCGTATCGTGAGGTCCTTGCCAATACCCAGCCCTATCGTTGACACTCCTCTCTACTTCTCCCCCTACAGAGCTCCAACTCCTCTGCTCTCTACTCCTCCCTCTACAGCCATCCATAAAAGTGCTATATAATATTATACAATAATAACATAATATAACAATTATTTTGTGCCGTAAATACATACTACACTGTACAACCTATATTTAGCTCATAATGATGATTTAATGTAAATATCTGGCCAAGAGGGGATATAAAGCATCATAATATTCACCTCTAGAGAACAGGGAGAGGACATATGTAAAAGCACACAACGAAAAGACAGGGCACACTAGCCACCCACTGGCACGAGGGCATTCAGAACAGGATAGGACACAAACTATCAGCGTCTCTGGGATGCCACCAAGCCTCGCATTTGCCTCCATTGACTTTCACAGTAATACACAATGATGCAATCATAATTGCCACTATACTCACAAGACTAGCTGTATATTGTTTCTGGATGTGAAAGTGATGTTGAATCTGTGATGTACAGTGCTGTGGAAACGAATCAAACTAACTAACAAATTAACCTAACAAGGGTGGAAATATCATCTGTAGGCTGAACATAATATGAGAACTGCAATCACTGGTTTTGAGATTTGTTGACTCCACAGGGACTAGCTTCTAAGGCTCTAGCCTTCTGGACTAGTAGGCTACTATAATTCAGGTGACATTTTAGTGAGAGATAAAAAAACTATTTTGTCTTCTATTTATTGTGCAACTTTATTGTAAACCTGGCCAATGTTGCCTGAAAGTTCAGTGTGATTCTACCAAGCCCAACTCCAAGATGGGGAGCTCTTCAAATTCTTTGAAACGACTAGAGGGCAGCAACAAGACATATCTTTGATGGAAATGACACACTTTTTCATCTGTTGCTCCTGCTTAACCAATTAGCTTATCATTTATCTGGCATTACATTCAGTAGGCTGCTATCGACAGTTTAGCCTGTTGTATGTTCAATTTTTTCCGAAATTTCTGCTGACCACACAGATAACACTACAGCCTACCAACATATGTTACTGCCTAGGCTACTGAGCCGATGCAGTGAATTGTCACAACACGAATGTTGTAGCTACCACGCGCTACTCCGTTAATACACAAGATGCAAATATTAGCCTGTAAGACCAAGCAGTATATAATTTTGGGCGAAAGTATGCCGATCAACACAAAATAACAAGAACGTGCAAATAAACCAACCTCGTTAAGCAGAAAGACGCTTGAATTCGTCAGGGACATCCGTGATCATCAGGAATCTCGGTCACCTACGAGCCCAACTTCGGTAAAAGAAGCCACAGTTGATGTTGATGACATCAACAACTATAGGAAACCCAGCCCTCGTAGACACATTTTGTCAACAGAGGAGAAACGGATGGCTACATTATTTTAATAGTCTATGTGAAGATTCTGCAGCAGCTGCGCTACGGAACCGACATAATGGAATTTAATGACGGATATAGCTTTTCTTTATAAATAAGGCAAGGTGTAGGCCACCTTCTCATATAGGCTACTCCGTAATGAAATGTAAAATCAACAATATGATACATTCTATGTTTATATTTTACGATATATAATAAATACAGGCTATGTATTATATATTGGAAAATAGAAATATAGACAAACATATAGACTATAAATGACCACAGACAAATACTGCCTGTTCAAAGGGAAAAGTGATAGATTTCTGTTTTAATTGTGTTTTTTCTTCTTTTTTTAAGTTTAAACACGAATAAGGTAAAAGTTGTGTGTAGGCATAGATAATGTGTCTCAAATGTTGGACCCATGCAGATAAATGGACTTGCAAACTAAGCAGATAGCCTTGCTTCCAGCATCAGCAGAATTTGTTGCTTATGCAATACATAAACATGTTTATCACAGAGCTTTTTAACACTAGAACACAGAGTAGCTATAATTGGTTTAGCTATTACCAGCCTACTAGTGATTCTCTTATATCAGTTTCTAAGCAATCAATTGCTGAGAAACTGATATAACTCTTAGAAGTTAACATGTCATGTGGAATAACGTATGTCTATCGTTTCCTTTAGTCTATAGGCTGCAGAACAGGTGTGGGACGAATCTATTGTTTCGAAAGGAACCGCTGTGACGTGTGACCTCCATGAATTGGGTAGGCCTACAAGCGCCCGGGATGCGGGTCTTCTCGTTTTTCACTGATCTTGCACTTCGGCCTGCACATCCTGCTTCACTGTCAATTTTCACAGGAGATATTGACGTAGCGAGTCAGGTAGATCCGATGTCAAGAAGACAGGTGTCAGCGGATTGCTCTGTAGCACGATTGTTTTTCTCACCCACATGCAAGCGGCGCACACGGGGTTTTACCTTTCATTTCAATAATGTGACTTTATGATGCATGGTTTTATTCGTAAACGTTTTTAGTGTCTCCATAAACCGCCAGTAGTGGTAGAACAAGGAACTGCACGGACTGGATATAGCTACAGTACAGCGTTTGGGTTCATGAGATCAGTTGGAACACCATTGATGCCCTCTGGTGGGCGTGACAAGAACATACATAGTTCTACTGTACCTTCCGTGGCTCATTGAGCACCTGAATGAACTATTCAAATAATTTATCTCTATCTGTCTAATATCTAATTTATTTAATTTAAGTAACTTTGATGTTTAATTAGAAGAAAATATGCCTAATGATATGAGGAAAACGAGATATAAGTGAAGACGACTAAAACAACTAAAACACTCACCACCAGATGATACAATAGCAGTGAGGGAAATTTATATTTGGCGGCATATATTGGACTGAAGTATAGGCTACTATTATTTTCTGCCAGTTTGGCATATGACGGGTGTAATAATGGTCACCATTTATATGAATAATGGTATTTGGGCGCCATTTAAAACCTGCGTGACTGTGAATAGATAAAAATCATGCCACTCAAATACATGTACAAAATGTATGTAATATAACCACAAAGGCTCACAGGCTCACCACAGACACGCGCGAGCGCATACACACTACCGCTCGCGCACACTCGCGCGCGCAGGCTACCTCTAGGGGGACTCCTGAGTTCACAAATGAGAATTCAGTTTGCCGTGTGTGTGTGTGTGTGTGTGTGTGTGTGTGTATGTGTATGTGTGTATGTGTGTGTGCGTGCGTTCGTGCGTATGTGTGTGGCGATAGAGAGGGAGTCGAGGTCGAAGCGGTGGGAACGTAGCACTGGTTGGTGAGAGCCTAGCGCGAGTGAAGGTTGTTCGGGCAGAAATTTTCAGCTTTCCCCGTTTCCCTCCAAAGCAGCCGCTCAGATCGACCTCGTGAAATCTGATGCAGCTAGGCGGCGGTGACGTCCTGAGACGTTGACAATTTTGACTCCACTGCAGTGTTGCCGTTTTACGAGGGAGTCTGTGGTAAGTAGACGAGCTTTATGAGCTTTCTGTGTTGGATCATCAGCTTCAGACTGTATCAGAAGCTGTAGATCCGAATTGAAAGGCGGTCACAGAATACAGCTATCCAACTAAATGCCGACAGCTGACTTGTAGGTACTACAGTGATTGCGGCGGTGTACCAAAGCCTTTTACTGGATTCTCCTACAGAACCTTTGGGCTAAGCCTTGTTTGTTGTGCTGACAGCGGCAATTTATTTACACTTTTTACATGACAGCTAATGTGCCATTAGTAACGACCCTCTTAGCTATATGACAGTTCCCCGCATTGACATTGCTGCCATCAGCATTGACAGCAATTTCTATCCTCCCGAGGAGACGTTTGTAGTTTTAAAACATGACGTAGGCTATAGGTTTATTGTAAACGGCAGGCCTAATATGCAGACTGCATGATGCATTTGGATGCAGCCTTATGCAGGCTAAACATCCTTGTAATAATCCGGGGTGCCATTGGCCAGCATAAAAGCACGTTACCACACGCAGCGATATGTTTTGTTAGTAAGTTACTAACAGCCATAGCTATGTGGCAAATGACATGCACTATTACACTACCCAACAAGTAGGCGTGGCCGACACAGATAGGCATGCAATGTTTCTCTATGTGGTATGTTAAAAATGCTAGGGTTGACCACTGGTAGCATTAGAAATACCCGACTCTGAGAGTCCTGTTATGTAATGTAATTGTGTATTCGGCGTCCTGCAAACAAATAGGCTAGGCCTGTAAATAAACATCGTTCTAAATTCAAAACGTGGAGAGCTCATCGGCAAATAGGCCTATAACAACGATTAATGTCAATAGGCGTGTTCGAATGATTTACTAAATTGAAGGCGGTCTCCATCGTCTTTATTCATATTTTTGTGTCGATGAAGTTATGCCTCAAAGCCACGCTATAGCCTATAGATATTACATTTGCATTTTATGCGTGATGCACGGTGGCCAGTTTGTAGTCTATTACATAACAACCGCATGCCTGACCTGTTGTAAATGCACCAGGTTGAGTTTATCGCGAATGAGGAATGTACACGTATTAACTATAAGACATAACAATAGGCTATTATTATATTTTGATTGATTTGATTGAAGTTGAATTATATAGTATTTGAATATAGTCATATAATAGTAATATTTTATTATTTGTTTGTAACATTGTATTAGATATAAGAATGGCTTTGAAGGGTCAGTTCTAGGGAATGCCCTGTGAGGGGCTAAATTGTATTTTTCCCTATAATAATATAACATATGAGCTGTGTTGGGGGTAATGCATTACGATGTAACACATTACTGTAATCACTTTGCATTTGTCTGTAATGCAGTAATGTAACGCATTACTGTTCCTAAGTCCAGTAATCACATTACATTACAGTTACTACTCAAACAATTCCTCCTTATTAGGGTAGGGATTTGTGCTGATATGTGGGCATATGTAAGGTTTAACGGTAAATTGTTAACTGGCAATCACGTGACAATGCATCTCAGGCAATGCTGCGGAGTAACACATAAGTAATGTAACGAGTAGTGTAACAAATTACTTTCTACAGGGAGTAAATATGTAAAGTAATGCATTACTTTTTAACGAGTAATGTGTAATACATTACTTTACGACCCCAACACTGCATATGAGTCATGGTTTGTATTCAAAATACAAAACAAATGGTTTTTAATTTAAACTGCTTTCCCCCTGTGTTGTTTTGCGTTGCGCAACTTGATTAAAAGCTGCTGTTTGTCATCAACGTGTCCATGTGTGCAGAACATGTGCCCACTTCCTGCTGTTTGCCTCAGCTCAGTGGGCCTAGCAGAGATTTGCTTATTAAGTTTGGAGGTTAGCAGTGTCCTTGACATGTGCTGCCAGAAGCCAGCCAGTGAGTCATCACTGCTAATGGGGGAAGCATGGACAATTTAATCTGGACTGGAGAGCTCTTGATCTCTGATGGTGCCCACTCAATAGGCCTTTGTTGTCAAATAGATCTCACCAAACCTTACCCACTCAAGGCCGGTGTTCTGGACCGATTGCAGTAATACAGCTAAGCGCCATCCATCCAAGACCACAGCTGCAATCCTGCCCAAAAAGCCTGCCCAAAAAGCCTGCCCAAAAAGCCTACCCAAAAAGCCTGCCCAAAAAGCCCCAACGAAAGTGAAGAGTTTTTCACTAGTTGATAACAATAATTGGACTGTCATTTCTGTGGAAATGTCCGAGGACAGGTGATGGTGACACCTACAGCGGAACAAACAGCAAAACAGTTTGTTGTTTCCTGGATAGTATTCCTCTACTGCTTCAGTAGTACACACACCCACAAACACACACACACACACACACACATACATTCTGTGAAACCTATCCTGATGTTATCAACAGCTCTATAGAAAATGTTTAACTCATTTTTAATATCCACAGTGACGTCTCTCATCGGGTTTCATTGCCTCTGGTGATCCCAGCTATAAAAACCCTCACGTGTATTGTCCTACTTCCAGGCTGACAGGTGGCTTGTAGGAGCGGTAGCTGACTGGCACACATGGCTGACATTCATTCATTTCTGTTTTGTACAAAGGCGGACGGCTCCACCCAACAAACTTCTGATGACTCCGGCCAGTCTGAGCCCATGGTGTGTGCTCGCTGGGATACGTGACCGGCCGGGCCCAAGAGCGCAGCGCTGCCACACATAAACAAGCCCGCACAGGTAAGAGGATGCGGACAACATGAGCCCAGAAAGAGTAACCGCAAAGAAATACGTATTTCAATGGAATGTTACACTGTCAACGTGAAATTTGCAGAATGTCGTGGGGAAGAGGCCTCTATGAAGCCAGGGTGGACAAGCGGAAGACGGCGTGGGGCGAGCGCAACGGCAAGAAGAGGAAGGACTCCTCGTCGCTGTGCGGCTCGCGCTACATGAGCTGCCTGCGGGACCACGAGGACCTGGACCCCGCCCCTTCGGCGCCCGCCCAGCACTTCCACTGCGGCGCCGCCGGTACCAGCGGGGGCAACTTCAGCACGCGCTGTGTCTGGCAGGAGGACCACTACGGCAAGAGGTCGGGCGGCGGGGATCTGGGGCTGAAGGCCGTGGACGTGGGCTTCGAGGACGGGGAGCTGAATGGCAGGAGGGAGGATGACGCGGGGGACAGAGGGGAGGATGGGAGTTGCAAGGCCCTGACGGCTGCTGACTGCTGGAGTCGAGTCGTGTGGGTCTTTCAGTCCAAGAAGTTCAAGTCTCCCAAGCTGGAGCGGCTCTACCAGCGGTACTTCTTCAGGCTCAACCAGAGCTCCCTGACCATGCTGATGGGCGTGCTGGTGGTGGTGTGTGGCATCATGCTGGCCTTCCACTGTGTGCACGAGCCCCCCGACGCGGCCTACGCCTCGGTGCTCTCCGTGGCCATGGCCCTCTTCCTGGCCATGATGGTGGTGTGTAACCGCAACGGCTTCCACCAGGACTACATGTGGATCGTCAGCTACCTGGTGATCGGGGTGCTGATGGTGGTGCAAGTGTTCGGGGTACTGATGGTCGCCCCCCGCAGTGCCTCGGAGGGCATCTGGTGGACCGTGTTCTTCATCTACATCATCTACACGCTGCTCCCTGTCAGGATGCGAGCCGCGGTGCTGAGCGGCGCGGTGCTGTCCACCATACACGTGGTCACCGCCTGGCAGCTCAACCACGACGACAAGTTCATCATCAAGCAGGTAGGTGACGGTGAAAACAACACAGTGGGCTCTGGTTTATTTCTATTGACCTCATTCAACCTGAGGGGTTGAACTGATTGCCTGGGCTAACTGATCTGTGATCACAACTATTTCAGGTCTCCTGCTGTGTTCATAGAATGCTCAGAAAAGAGAGAAAGACGCTGGTGGGAATGAAGACAGGTTAGACGGTAGCCTGTGTTTGCGTGTTGTCTCATATCATATTGGATTTGTTGTTATTGCCTGTTGTCTTTCACAATTTTTATAGGAAGCATGGAATACATATTTGGCTCTAGGCCTAGACGGCATGGATACGCACAGAGAGAACCACTTTTTTTGATCTGTCAGCAGAAGAATGCAGGCCGAAGCTGCACCTCTCCCGGACAGAGAACGCTTAGGCTTTCACCTAAGAACCCCTTGCTGCTACACAAATGTAGTGTGACCAAGATAAAAATAATAACTAAAATAATAATATAAATCAGTACGACAATTGTTTTTATAACAGAAATAAATGGTAATAAAATAATAATAAATAATGAAAATAAATAAATTTAATTTTGTCGACCCCACAAAGCCTCTTGGACCATAATGGCTGATGAAACGAGAAGTTTGTTATTGTATTTTTATTAAGGTAAACGCACCCTTAAATCATGTGAAAAGCGTCTTTAGTTCAAGCTCAAAGTCTTGCTTAGAGGTTTGATTGTGATGCTACTATCTAAATTTCATTGCTCTATAGTTCTCTATAATCCACTCTGAGGGTGACATGTTATTGATTACTGGGAAATAGAGCATACGCATGAGTGATATTTTAAGGGTGCTTTCACACCTACCTTGTTTGGTCCGGACCTTCGCACTTTCCAGTTTGTCCCGAACCAAAATAGCAGGTGTGAAAGGTGCCTCGGGCCTCAGACCAAACAACCGAAATTTGGTCCGACCAAAAGAGGTGGTCTTGGTGATCAAACTGAACCATGGTTCGGTTCTTTTGCAGTGTGAAAACACTTTTTTGGATGATTCAGACTTTCGGACCAATTACAGGAAGTTGAGGCAGGCATTAAATGATAGAAGAAGAAAAAGAAGCCGAAGAGAAGGAAAAATTAGCCGTGGTACCACATGGGGAGAGGAGGAGACAAAGTATTTAATCGCAATTTGGTTCGATGTAGAAACTAAATGTCAACTTGAAAAAACGCATAAAAATGCCAAAACCTATAACACAAGGAAACTATAACACCTATAACACTTGAGACACACATACATTTGTCTCAAGTACTGCGCTAGACATTGGTGCTGCTGGTAGTAGGCTAATGCCATAATAATAATAGTATAATCGCAACGAAATTCATCTGTTCATAAATCTTTCGTCATTCAAGCGGAAAAGGCTACCTGCCAAATTGACAACACACCGCCGTCAGACGCACACCCATCTACAAGCCAATCAAAGTATAGGCAGACGCAGCTCACACAGGCGATGACGACAGGACGTAGGTATGAAAGTTCTTTAGTGCGCTCGCAAAATTGTGAATGTGAAACCAAAACTAACCGGATCAAATGAATACAATGTAACAAAGACACGGACCTTTGTCTGGACCTTGGTCTGGACCTTGGTCCGAACTTTCAGGGGTGAAAACGCCCCAAGAGGTCATCCATTCTCAACAGAGGGCAGAAACTATCCCTTGTTCTTACCATGTAAAATTTGCACGTGCTTCTGCCTAATGTCCATAGGACAAACATTGTACAGGCTTTTTAACCACTTCCCATGTCACAGGTGCTGTGCTAAAAGTAGATGGTCCTGTAAAATTTGGCAGCTTTTCAAATTAGGTTTTTAATGAGCCTATGTTTTGTGCTCCGAGGCAGCCCTCGGCAATCCTGTTGGGGTTTGCGGAAGGTCATCTGGGTTGAATGAGCCTGTATTATGGAGGAATATCATGATAATGTGCCACAGTTCCATCCATGCCTCTAAAACAAGGAGGCTATTGTTGTTCAGTGGAAAAGGGTGGGATCGGAAACTAGGGTACTGCAATAGTTTCAACAAAACAACAACAAGCGGAATATTGCCTTCTGCTGTATAAAACATGTTATGGGTTCTATTGCCTTTACACAACACATATTGACGTTGTACAGATCCAGAGAACTCGTGTGTTGCGACTACAGGCACTTTGCCCTGTTGTCTAGTCCACTAGATCTGTTCTAACCCTGGCTGCTGGTAATACTGTAGCTCGACGCTGCCCGGGGCTCTGGACTCCCGCTGAAGCCCTGTCCGTGGAAATACGTTCCAGTTCTCTGAGCAATCAATGAGAGGACATGGGCCTCACAGTGGGAGACAATAAGCCTGCTCACACTGTATTGGACACAGGCCCTTGTCTGGGGACGTATGAAAGTAATCCCTAGTAATAATGTCCCACATATTAAGGGGGCTCAAGAAAGTTCATGCTTATTTTTCTTTGTTTTCTTCTCCCTGAAGTAAGAGAGTGCAGTATGATTGGACTTTCCGTGTAGAACATTCAATTCTCCGGCCTGTAGCTGCTAGTGGTATTTATGAAAACAGAGGGAGCCTATTCAAGTTGTCTTGAACTCTTTATCACAGAAGCACGCACACAGACACCCACACGTATGCAATGGCCTCTGGCGTCACATGCTCCGACTCACCAGGCTGGGAAAACTGGCCTCTCCTTGTGGGACCTCATCCTCCCCCAGTCTCCGATGTGTCCCCGGCCTTGTTTTCTTTCTCCCTTAGTTGTATTTTCCCTGCGGAGATGGACACACAGGACGAGAGCTGACAAGATGTGAGACTGGTGACGGCTGGGACAAAAGGCGCCTGTGTGAGCGAGCTGCACGGTGAAGCGGGGGGTGCCGGGGCGTGGGGGCCATGGGGGCCGTGGGGGGCTCCACTCTGCGGAGGTTACGGTGGTGACAGGGGCGATGACCACAGACAGAGTGTTAAATACTGTCAGGGCTGAGGCGCCCCGGCTGTTGAAAGGCCTGCTGTCTGATCTCTCTTCTTCTGCCTCGCTTCTCTTATTCCCCTGCTCCCTTCCTCCCCATTCTCTCTCTCTCTCTCTCTTTCTCTCTCTCTCTCTCTCTCTGAGTCACGACTCCATCCCTCACAAAGGTCCTCTCAGATGGAGTGGCCTTTCATTTCTCCACTGGCTCTGCTGAGATGGAGCGCACGGAACATGCCATGATTGTTTCCATAGATCTCTTGTGTTTCTCTGCTCGGCACCGGATGTGGGGGGGGGGGGGGGGGGGG
>JAODLI010002546.1:0-10454 GCA_027575585.1 Percopsis omiscomaycus
ACAACATAG
This sequence comes from Percopsis omiscomaycus, assembly GCA_027575585.1. NCBI lineage: Eukaryota > Metazoa > Chordata > Actinopteri > Percopsiformes > Percopsidae > Percopsis > Percopsis omiscomaycus. The sequence continues at coordinate 10 of JAODLI010002546.1, forward strand.
TTGTGGATCTTATATTGCATTTCTGTCACTAGAGCCTCTTAAATATTACACACTGGTCCTTTAAGGATGTATATTTTGTTTATATATTTTATTATATCTTACCCGGTGTAACCTGATCCAGCCAAATGTCTACGTAGTCGTCTCGGTCTGTACGGGACTGTTCATGGTAGAAGCCCAAGGCGTGAAGCAGCTCGTGTTCAATCACAGCCTTGTGGTCACAGCCTGGCCCCAGGGACAGAATCTGTCCTTTCTGCTGGTCCCCGACGCTGGAAAAACACCTTCACAACATTCACAGAGTAGAGAGACATACATTACAGTAAATTAAAGTAGTTCCTACATTTTATGCACACACTGACGACAAGCAAGGACCAACTTCTTTTAATAGCATAATGTATAGCATAAAAATATAAACATACAGTAGGCCCATTACCAGTAGAAAGTTGATTGGCTCCCAAATATGTGGCTGGTAGTGCTAGTCAATGTAAAATAATTCCCATAACAGAATCGAGGCCAGTGGCTTTACCATCCATCCCTGATTGACAAGTCAGGCATGGTATGCCATCCCTTCTAGCATCTTCTTAACATATGCAATATAATGTCATACCCGCCTCTCTTTTCAAACTTAATGAAGGTTTTCTCCCCCTCATAAGGCTTAAAGTCAATGCAAGACTTGAGTCGGTACATTTCAAAGGCCTGGTGGACACAGCCTTTGGCGTTCAGATCTGAGGAGAGAATGAGCAAATAATCTTAGGTTTGATACATACCACGGCAAATATGTGTCCATCATAAGGAAGACAACACCTGGCTTTCTTACTTGTAAGTCACTCTGAATAGAATGACTCAAATGCATGCTTGACAATATGCTTTAGCACCAGTGTGTTATTTATACTGTAGTATATCAGTTTGTGTCATTGACCACGTCTCACCCAAGTCATCACCCAAGATGTAGGGGATGGGCAATGTCCATCTGTAGCTTTTGTTGATCAAGGCGTTGCGTCCAATCTATAGCATACAGAAAAACTTCTATATTACAGTTAGAGTAGTAATGGGTAATTCTTGGCCACAGGGGGTAGTGATGAGTAAAATCAGGTCCCTTAAGGCTAAAAATGACCTTAGATGCCCAAGATGGAAGGTTTTCAAATAATTATGAAATAATAATGATATTAGATTTTTTGTATTATACTAAACTGTTATGTACACGGTGGGATAAAATGTCAGAATGTCCCTTTTCGGTATCAAAGGCCCATAACAGTACAATATATTTTTTACCTCTAATCTGAATTACACTGTTAAAACTAGAAAGAGCAAACTTGAAATTCTATATTCGCAATGCAACTCACCGGAATGACAATGTCCCCTTCGATTAGGTCGGCATCTGAACCTACAGGTGTGTACATGATAAATTATGTACTAATCAAAGTGCATATAGTCATATACTTTAATATATAATTTGCATTGCGAAGGGTAATGACAAATTAATTACAATTTGGTCATTTAGCAGATGCAGCAGGCTTACAATTACAAGGAGCAGATAGGGGTTAGGCAGCTTGCTCACCTGTAAGCAAGGATGCTTACAGGCTGGGAGTCCAACACCTAGACCACTAGACTATCCTGCCCCCACTGAAATGTCCCCAAATGAAATGTCTAAGGTCAGATCAGTCTGTGGGCAGAAACATCTTTAAAGCCTCACCGAAATTAACTTACCCAAGTTGAGGAGGGGGTTTTCATCCTCACCATTCTTATAAACCTCTGAATTGAAAGGAAATAGCAGATAGACCATATACTATTTTGACTGTAGACTTGTAGAATTGTTTTGATTCTGTATTTCTGTTTCAAAAACACATTTTCCCACTTACCATGTACGTTTGACAGAGGGATCTGCATGAAATACACATTATCACGTCATGGCTTGTAGATTTACACACACATTTTAGAAAATCACAAATACAGCCTGAAAGCAAAATACTCACAATATGTGAGGTGACTAAAGCCACCAGCCCTGTCCACACCAATAGTTTCAGCATCATACACATCTTGAATGGCCGAGAAAAACATTCTTGCTTTGGTTTAATGCAGGTGGCAGGTTGGCAACAGAGGGACCTTTAGCCTTTGATAATGTTTATGGGAGCTATAAAGAGTGACTGGCAGGCCTTGACTTTACACTGTTACTGATAGGTGAGCAAGATTATTAAGAGCCTCTGCACATGCACAATGACATACTGGTAAGTACTGGTAAACCTAACATGAGCTGTTGACTAAAAGGTGAGAACAAAGGACCAACAAGGGACTAATGGGTTTTGGTTCAAGTTCTTGATGAGGACATCTGGTCTGTACCCTCGTATATTGCATGTGATCTCCAGTTGCTCTCAGAATGCAGGGAGGAATAAAACCTGTGTGAGTGTTAAGCTGTGTATTTTGGGAAAGGCCCTCCTGTGCAGTCCAAGGTACAATATAAAGTGAACAAATCTGAACAAAAACATACATAAACCCACAATTATTAGTCTGTTACTGCCACCAAGTGGTCAGGGGTGAGATAGGATAACATGACATAACATAATTGAGTTAGCTAACCCTAACCCCTAACCCCTAACCCCTAACCCCTAACCCTAAACATGTCTTACTCTACAATGCATTTTTATTCCCATTGTCACACTGAAGTATCTAGGCTACATAACAAGCATACACCTTTTTACACTGGGGAGAGTTAATTACTCAAATGCTTCCTCATAAACCAGCTGCATTACCTGGATTTTCAAAGCACACACAACACAACAAACAACTAAATTGTTGAAAAACATTTTGTCAGCTTCACCGTCCACAATGCCAATGCTGCTTGTGTCTGAGCCGCTGGGTTTCCTGGTATTAAGGCGGCAGATAGGCAAGGGGGAGAGGGATGGCGGCAGTCTGCTGTCTTTTGCGTTCAGTGGCTTGTCCTCGTCTCTCATCTCGTGGATTACAAGCGCTGGTTCACTGCTGTCCTAGGGAGCAATAGTGCGGTAAGGAGGGGCAAGGCTGCTGTACACACAAGACTGACCTTGTTCACTTGCAATGACAAATAAAGTCAAACAGAACCATCAGTTAAATACGGTATAACATTTAAATCAGGAAGGTTAAATAAACATATAACAATTTTATTATAGAAAGAAATACAAGGCAGTCCTGGTGGTACCCATTATGCACCACCCAGCATAATAAGATGTAAAGAGTTTCTTAGTGTGGACGACAGAAAATGTAGCATTGTGTAACAAGATAGAGTTCACAGTATGTCCATTTTTGCCCCAATTAGACTCTGTTCTAATAACAACATAGCAGTCCTCTTCTGCCTGTGTATGGTTATTTGGTTATTATTTGAATTTATAAAGCAGTGATTTGCATAGCTGGATTGTGACTCAGACCTGGTATTGTACCTTGATGCTAAGTAAACAGCAAAACATGCCTCCAATTAAATGTGAGAGGAGCAAAGGTTGCACACATGCAAAGAGGTCAGCATGCTCGGAAAACCACTTTATGGCCTTTAGTGAAAACTGTGAAACAGTGGTCAACTAAACTCGAGTAGTTTCGCATAGTGGGACAACATGAATCATGTTGATTCTGTTCTTTGTTCATAACAAAAGTCAACCTTTTGCTCTCAACTACGGTACATGTGATTCCCTGACCAGAATTATGGTATAAATAAATTAATGTGTATCTGATTTGATCTATTAATTACGTGTATTCTCTGTTGAAAGGTATTGATTGTGAGCATTCTATATATATATATTAAGGGTATAGGACATTTTATGTAATTAAAAAGCACCCAATCTAGGGTAGAATGCCCTATACTCCCTGGATTTATTAGGTTTTACTGTTACTTATATCAGCTTTACAGGCTTCTTATGTAAGGTGATGATCCATTCATTTGGTATTCACATGCATCTTCACATGTCATCTGTGCATGAAGATTGTCCAGATACCAAAAGAGGGCTCAATATAGGACAATTGAGCCATCAGCATAGGTTTATTGGGTTAATATTTGGGTTATTTTTCATTGGCATAACAACATAAATATAAGGACGTATTTTGTTTTGCCATTTTATCTTAACTCAAAAAAGACCATGGCCAAACCCCAACCGACCAAAAATACGGAAAGGCAAACATTTCATTTGGGAGACAAATACGCATGTAACTTTACAATGCTCACTCCTACCTACGTAGCTCTGTAGAGACGATACTGAGAAGCCATTAATGCAAATTGTAAGTAAACACAAAGTTGGTGTTTACTCAAAATTCGCACATTCACCCACTTCTCATCTCACTTCCAACACTGGTTTGTACTCTACACGTCACATGCAGCTATGGTAACTTTGAGAGCATTGATCCTGATTTAAAACTGCTTTTCTTCAGCCCAGGTAAGAGCACTTTAGGGTAGGATTAATTAATAGGATTTTTTAAAACTGGGGTGTGTCAACTAACATTAATACTGGCAGTACCACAATTCACTGGTATTGTATTACACTATATAGATTGTTACCCTATAAAATAAAGGTAGTGTAAAAAATGCTAACTAAACTGAAAATTGAAAAATGCTAACTAAAGAAATTTAAGAAATATAATTGAAGTTACATACAGTACATCATATATTATATTACAGTCGGGTACAGGGTTGGGACCACGTACAATTGTACTGCTAACTGGAGTGTGCTCATATCCGGAATTTAAGAATTTTGCACTCTAAGGCCTACTCAGGAATGCAAACACGTGTGATGAAAAAAGAGAGAGCTACCTGAAGAAAAGTTAAATGCATCAATCTGGTGCACTTTGGGAGCACAATTAAGAGGCTAATGTAGATCTATGAAGAACTTTGTGCTCTTGTAAACAATTTAATCATAAACACATTGTATAGATATGAATGGTGGTGGCACGACAAAAAAGTCACTCACAAAGAATGATAAACGAAACGTTTCTATAGTAGGCTATGATAGCCCGTCGAAGTTGTGGGTTTGTCTGTGATATATAGGCTAGCCTACACACGATTACAACTGGCATTTGAGTCAATTTATAGCAAACAAGTTATTATATATTGTTAATGTTCTGGACGGTGTGTAGTCAAGATGTATTTTAGCATTATGCTGTAATGTGTAAGTGCTGCTTTTGCAGCTCAAATTTGCTCAAATTCTTCTCCCGGGGGAGCATACCCCCAGACCCCCCTAGGAATTAGCCTACGCAATGTCAACACAAATGTCACTCCAAGCTAAAAATGTCAGCACCCCCAAGTGAAAATGTCTTCCAGCGTCCCTGCGTGTATTGCATTCTTAAATAACAATTACTATGATAGAATATGCGTTGTACTGTTACAGTCACATGTTGATTAACATCTCCTGCAGTTGCCTGTACGCAGACAGACATTATATAAAATAATGTGATATAAAATAAATGAAACGAAAAAGATAACCGGCTTTCCATGTTATGACACGATTTTCGACACAAAAAAGGCAGTAAAACCCAAACCCATCAAAACATATATATTTTCTAATAGCCTATATCTTTGCAGTCTATTGCAGGTCCTATATAAACTCCATAGCATGTATTTACACCAGTGAAAACTGCGGCTGCCGGTTCTCACTTCATGTGAGCAGTCTACTGTTACTCAATAGCTGGTCTCCGAGAAGACTATGGTTTATAAACACCATGGAACAAATGGGCTTCCTGCCAAGACTTTACTAGCTATGTAAATAGCTTATGTATTTACACCATACTGGGATAGACGATGGAAGAATTTAAACAATAAATTTGACCAGGGACGTGAAGAGAATTCCACAGGGGCAGGGGCTTAAATGTAAAAAGGGGCATCTATCACAATGGAGCTAATTTTAAGTAAATCCAATATTACAATTATAAATATTAACTACATATTAATTATAACCCTGCATCTACTACATCATTATAACCCCGGTAAACATTGTAAACAGATATATTGTTGTCTGACAAACCCTGTCTAGAAAGTCTCTGTTTTATGGCATTGTTGGTGATAACTATGTAAACTATTGCAGTTTACTGCAGTGAAGATTCTACAATTTGTACCTCTACCCCTTGTGGGAGGTAACCGTTGGGTCCTAAAGCAGAAATACAGAAATATTTACATAAAATATGTGCTTCTGGAGGCTTTGCTCAATATATGACTGTAACATGTGGTTCAATCAGCATCAGAATATGTTCACCTGTTGGTTCACTGGAGAATGCTTAGATGCTGTGGTTGAGCGCTGCAGAGTTGGCAGCAATCAATCTCTCTTAAATATACTATAATTGTAATAATACAATTAAAATTAATAAATACTATTTATATACAGTATTATATAATCTAGCAAAATCAAAGCAATAAAGCAATAAAAGCAATGAAAAATTATGTAAAGTTCAGTATTATTAACAGGGTATTATTTGTTTCAAATAATAGTTACTTTAAATAACCCATGGAAATTAAAACAAGTTATCTAATTATTATGCTTTTAGGACAATGGCCCAGCAAAAAAATATAGTCCTGGAACAACTTGCCCCAAGGTAGGGGTAAAATGAGCATAGGTACGGGGTAAATAGTGTCACCGTTTGTGTCCAACATGCTACCTAAACATTTTCAGTAAAGATTGTGATCTTTGTGTGTTAATGACAGAAAGAATGTAAAATTAGCTTTTTTGTCTATTTGTACAGCGAATTTGTGTGTGGCTTAAACTAAACATTAGGTTGTTGACTAATTTTGTGGCAGGCCACCATACAGTAGTCTAATAAACTGCAGTAAACAACCATGTGATGGTCCTGACACTTAAGTAGAATTTGTTTGCTCTGTCACGCTCACTCACATGAGTGTGACAGAAATACACAGTAGGAAGTGTAAAGGATATTCACTTAAAAAAAGCAACAGCGATAGATGTCAGACTTCCACCCTTATCTATCTTTTTCATCACGTCTTTTTTATCACGTTCTGCTAGCGTAAGGGTCGTCGGTAGCCTGGGCATTTTTCTCACACTCTCTCACAGTGAATAAAGCACAGAAGCAATGTTCGAAATTCATGTCGGCTTTTTTTGAACTGGTGCTGTATATGTGGCACAATGTAAACAAAATGCAAATTGAATTAGGTAGATCAAACAAAAATGTCTGTGCTGTTATCCAAAATTAATAACTTTATAACATTCAGGTTGTTGTTATTAATGTTGTTATTATTAATCATTCATACCTAAATCTAAGATTTTTTAAAAGTTTACTCTGTTATGTTTAACCATGCTGTAATCACTAAAGAATACAAGGTTTTTCTCTTGACTGAAGCCCATTACATGAATGTAACACTTTAAATCCAACAGTGGCTATATGTGGTAGGCGTGGGCATGTTTATCCTAGAAAATTAGATTTTATTCATTTCCAAGTTAATATTCTGCGGTTGTTCATAGGGACTATTTCCATTCCACGTAAAACCCACCATTGTGTTAGAGAAGTACTTACAAAGTGAGACAGAGCTAAATTAAAATAATAATGAAACAAAGGTCCCACCACATGTTGGAGTGGCTAAGGGAATCAATTACAGTAACAGTAATTATTGAGGGTGTGCCTAATGTCAGCATTCATTTCAGTGAGCACATACTGTAGGTATTATTATATAGCTCAGCAGTTTAAGATTTGTTTTAAAGCGGAATAACTTAACGGAATAACTTTAACTTCTGTTAAACCCTTGACTCTGTAGCTTCCTTACCTTAATATTAAGTACTGTGGATCTTTCAGATTATGTTTGAATAGTGCAGGTGTATTTGCATTGTATTTATACTGATAGCAAGATAAGATAAAGCTTCATGGAAGCTAGAAGGGAAATTCAGTACTTTATATGCACCATGTTAATTTAATTGGTTTTCTTCACCAGGCCAATAATGTGGATGTAAAAGAAAAGGCACAGTGTTTCTGCAAAGTCTTAGGGGCAGGGAATACAGTGGAGTGACGATGGTTAAACCCGGTCGCATTACGCACTGTAAGCACATTTTAAAATATAAAGATCATACAATTCGGGACGAATTTCTAACAGTATAGTTCTAACATATAAGTATATCATATAACATATAAATAAACAGATAAATAACAACAATTTGTTTATTGAGGGTGTCGTCCCTCGATAACCCTGCAGATGATATTTGATATTTAAATAGTGCAGGTGCATTTGCATTGTATGTATACTGATGACATGGTGAGATAAACCTTTATGGAATTCAGAAGGGAAATTCAGTTATAAACTACGCACAAAAAGTAAGGAAATGTGTGTTTGGTAGATTATTTCTATTGTAACAATGCTTCTTTCCAATAAATCTTACACCATTGAAAAGCCCGATTATTTCCCTTTTAAATGGTGCCACATTTGTAAGGAACATGCATTTGTAGAATGAGCAGCAGAGCTGAGTATGTGGGTTGCGCCCCTGAAACATTTGCCAAATCGTCTCTGACAATGCCAAACAGCTTTTCTTTGCTGACTCTTGTTTGCATTTTATGCGTGGTTTATACTGTATATATAAAAACTACATGTTAAATCAGAATTCGCACCACAGCACCCAACACTTATATGGCTTAGTGTGTTTGCGTGTGAGCTTTACAGTAAAAGCTGCATGTAAAAACCATGTTAATTAAATTGTCAATTGTCAATTCTCGCCAGGCCAATAATGTGGTCCAGGGCCATCCTGTTCCTGGTTGGAGTCGCGTTCATCTACCAACAGGTAAAACTGATGAAGGAATTAGAACTTAAGATATTATTTAGTAAAATAGCCAGACAAAGGCAGAAGCTCACAGCTAAAAGACAATAGCCAGGAAAGTATGTGCTTTTGCATAACCAAAGCACACAAGCCACCCCCCGGCTCAAATGGCAGAATTTCCATTGCATATATATGTGATCTTGTTACTTCAAAGCACGGACTGGTCTCAAGTTTCTATATGGTTATATAAATACCATCACTGAATGGGAAGCATCTTTCTGAATGGCACAAATGAACAGTAGTTCAATATTTGCCTGTGTCTCGCCAAATAATGTCAATTTATGTATGGCTGTACCGTATTTAAATATTCTGTATATCACAGTCATTTACATAACTCTGAATAACTGCTGCAATCACATAGTTAATGAAGTGTTCCATGCAGTGAGGACCGTGATTCTTAACAAGCCTTCGGTGTTACCACAAGTAACACAAAAGTTTTCATATGCACTCAGAACCGGTGCGCAATGCACAAATTAACGGTACATATTTAATAAAGCTAACCACACTCACACACACATACACACACACAGGCTAAACCTCATCTACATATTTGCCTTATCTGTGTACAATACCAACACTGTAATAGGTTTATCAAAACACTTGTAACTAGGTTGCTACAAACCCGCAGACCAACCCTGCCTAAAAATCCGACAAAAACACTCTCACCAAACAGACCAAGCAGCACTAGCAACCAACACATTTCAGTCTAAAGTCAATAGCCAAAATACAATAGGTTACAAGTTTGATATTGTTTGATATGGGGCAGGAAAGCCTAGTGCTCTAGGTGTTGGACTCCCACCTGGAAGGTTGTGGGTTCAAGCCCCAGAGTTGGCCTACCTGTAAGCATCCTTGAGCATAACGCCTATCTGCTATATGTAAAAGCACCATGTAAGTAGCTTTGGATAAAAGCATCTGCTTATTCAATAGTAGGCTACTGTACCTAACACGTGAAATCAGACTCACTGAATGACAATCCCTACTTGAAAACAAAATCCATCATGTGGTCCTTGCTAGCTAGTTTTACTTCGGTTAAACTTTGTAAAAGACACATAGCGTTAATTAAAATATACATTAGATTCTAAAAATAGAATTTTCTGATGCTGACAATCTCTAGGCCAGCAGAGAAGGCCTTGCTGGCCCTGATGGCCTACCTCTGCTGTCATGTATTTTAATTTTATAATAATATTATCTGCCTAATGTAATGATTCAATCTCCTTCCCACTGCAGGTTTTTGCAGGTGAGTCACGCTTTCATTTAAAGTATTTAGTATTTAGCCAAAGAAGTAGGAGAACACATACTTTGTCATCTTTCTTTGTGGACGAACAATTGTGAACAAAATGCATGTCTTCTTTTAGATACGTATACTGCTACGATTATAATAGAAAGCAATGTTACTCTCCAAGCCACGAGTATCCAGTCAGCACTGAATAATGCTACCTTTACAACACCTGAAACTATCCAAGTGGTCATCATACAGACTGACCTAATATCAGGTACAGCATGGTGCAAAAACAATTGATTCCATACAACTCATATTAAACAGTTAACCAAACAGTGACAACTGTTTCTGTGTAGAGTGTCTGCTAGTGGGATCCAGCACAAACTGCAGCTGCGGCCAGGGATACACTTGGACTAATGAAGTGTGTGATTTTGGAAACTGTTGCAACGATACTTTTTGCACAGCTAATGTGT
>JAODLI010002547.1:0-10452 GCA_027575585.1 Percopsis omiscomaycus
GGGGGGGGGGGGCATGCCGTACCCTAAATTCAGTGGCATCGTTTGTGTCCATGAAGAGCTAATGTCATTTTACTGTAATTTCTTAAAGGAGGATATTGTTCACCACTGAGCTTATGATAAAGTACATACCTAAAATAACTTGACTGAAACCTACCAAGACAGCAATAACAAGGAACCTACATGCAAGACACAGGTGAGTCTTTACTTTTTTTCCCCCAGTGTAAACATTCTTTTTCATCCTCATCACATTTATTTAAGACTATTTTATTAGGAGTTTTTAATGAACTAACAGAACAGAGAAAATATGCCAAACCCTATCCAGACATTACCACACTGTTACACATGTCTGCTGTACAGAGGGACCAGACTGACCAATATGTTGAGTCACAGCAGACCCCTATGACACGCCAGTCATTAATCTGGAATGAATAGCAGCAGAGGACCAATTTGATTTTGCACCGTCATCTCTCTAACAGTCACTGATGGCATCCAATATTTAATCGGGAATTTACCTGAACTGCCTGCGTAAATGACAAAAATGACAAAAAGAAAAGTCACCTGTGATGCCAAAATTGTTAAAAATGGACACACAGTGAACATGTAAAAATAAACCCAATTAGCTGTTATTCCTACTAAGATAGTGGGCCAACTAAACAGAATATCTACAGTAGTTAGTACATAGGAAGTATATTTTATGAAGGAGTGCTGAAAGATTTGACAGCAAAGAAGTTTACTGTTAATGGTCATTTAGGCAACCTGCCAGTTTTGAATATGAAGCAGGATATTCCAATATTAACGCAAAGAAAACTGATGGGTTCATCGTCTGATATTCCTCTCATTAATGATATAAATGTTGCCTCATATGAATGTTGTTAATAGAGCCAAAGGCTTTAGTGTTAATGATATTTTTAGTTCCTACCTTATGCCGTTTAGCTACTTACTGTATACTTGAATAGATATTTGCTGCTTTCCCAAGCATGTTGACAATCTGTTGGCCCATTAATGGCTGTGTTTATACTGTATAATGATGTGTGAACAAGTTGTTTACGATAATATATGAACTATAGTTTTGTTGGATGGATTTCTAGCCTAGCCTAGGGGTTGGGGTCGTTGACTCCCAACCCCGACATGACCTGGCTTACATGTTAGCATCCTTGAGGAAGACGTCCCTGTAGGTCTTTTTGGATAAAAGCATGTGCTAAATGACCTCAATGTAATGAAACAAATGACCCCCTCCCTTAAAATGTTTTTATATACTTTTGTGTCGTTTCAAAGACTGGAGTAGAAGAGACCTTTCATTCTGTCTATCTGTAGGATCGGTTAAAAGAGAGCCACTCTACATATACAGTATGAAGGGATGTATATTGTTAAACTGTTCTATGGAACTTTAGATTGTAGATCTGTTCTTTGATCAATTAAATCACATGATCATTTCGCCTTTTGTTCTTGCATTGTCTGTTTTCAGTTGAAATTCAAATACCACATCAAAAAAAGACACGAGTCATGCAGATGTGGCCACAAACACTAATGTATACAGCCAGTGCAGTTCAACGTCAAGAGGTTGTATTAACATTTCTGGCAAACCCAATGTGATGCGATATTCACGCACGGCTTTGCAACAGAGGAATTTAATTATCGCTCGTTTTTTTAGGTCTCTCTCTCTCTGACCCCACGCTCACAGTGCTGTCTTTCTTTCCATTCCCCTCACATGATTCAGAGCACTGGAAAGTCAGAATGAGGAATCACAAATTCCTGCGTGTGGGTGTGTATATGCAGCGTTGGGTTTTATAGACACCATGGTGGTTGCTGACCTATTCCCTCTTGTCAGATGACTCAAAAGCAACTTTCCTTTGTGGTAAAGAAGGATATGAAATGAGCCGGTCATTTCAACAACAAACACCCTGCTCTGAATCATATCCTACACCACCCCCACCCCCCACACACACACACACACAAGTCAAGCATAACTCCTTTGTCACAAGGAGGTAAAGACAGTCACACCCATGTCTGCCCATGTGCTCCTCGCCCTGTCTAGAGCATACTTTCACTCACACACACACTATCTGGTGAGTCATGGTGTTCAGCAGTACCGAGGGGGGTGAGAAGGGGGTCAGTTGTAGAAGGTAGGGTGCGGCAGCAAATGGGTGGCCGGCGATCTCATTCCACACTACGGCAACAACACTACCACCAATACAGTGCATCTACGTAGTGTGATAAATACAGTGTATCTGAGTACTGAAACGATATATATTGGTAGCTATAGATGTTGACTATAGGAAGTTAATACAGTGTATTGGGTGTATTGGTACTGTGTAGTGGATTAATGCAGTGTATGTATACATGATAAATACAGATGCTTCTACCATGCATCTTGTACACTTTGAGGAAATGTCATACTGTAAATAATGTATTTATATGTGAGGTTGCAGTAAACGGCTGTGTTCCTTTAATGCCCTGGAATAACCAGTAAGAACCTAAAGGCTGTCATGTTAGTGGAACCCTACACAGCACATACTGCTGGAAAATGGAAATGGAATGCAATCTACGGTAGCTAGTACATACGGAAGACACATTAAATTCAGGTGAGGTTGGTAGCTGTCACTCCTTTATACTGTGTATCCCAGTGAGATCAGAGATGGTAATGTCACATCCACGCACTACGCTACGTCTCCAAGCTGAGTCACTGTCTTTCTCTGCCCTCTTTTTAAACGGTTTATTTTATTTAACCAGAAATGTACAACAAATAAATACATAAACAACAGGGTAGTGCAGACCCACTGAGGCACTTCAGGCTAACCTAAGGGCACGACACCAAAGTCTACCGATTGACAGTGTGTCTAAATATATGTCATATGTCTATATTGATATGGTCTGAGCATAAGGACAAAACATTTTCACAATAGTTATGTTACGAAACAGAACAATCGGCTTGTAGTTAGCAACATGGTAACACAACGTATGCATCAAAATGAAAGGTACAAATATTTTAATGCTTTAATTTTAATCGATTTACACCTATAGGGCTTTTGAAATATAGATTAACATGAAATTCTGCTATGAATATTGTCAATGGGAGAATATCTATGTATTTTACTGTAAGTAAATCCCACTTTTATGATATTCCTTTGAAAATATAGTTGTTACGGGTTTTTAAATAATCGGTGATGAGGTAATGTTCGGTCCTGCACTCTTGGGCATCATGGGACTGGCAGGGTTGTTCAATAATCTATCCATTAATAATTTTTACAGTCATTTACAATTGTACCACTGTAATTTCTACAGTCAACAATGGGGGAAATGGGGAGGGGGGCATCAGTCTTTTGTCTTCCAAAGCCGCTAGAGTTTGCTGCTATTGTACACAGTGTACACACAGCAGTGAGTGTGACTTCCACCTGCAGGCCAGCCCAGGAAGTGAAACTATAAAGTCTGAACTTACCATCAGGAACAACGGTACTTTCCATCCACGTCCCTACGTTCAGAAAGCCCCTTAAAAAAAAGACACGGGGAAGGGAAGGACACTGAATGATGATCCACACCGGAAAGAGATGGAAATCATTTACTGAACCGGAAGCGCGAACACTACCACCTCCATTAGATCTTAGTTATTATGCGACGCATTTTCTCAGCGACGACCCAGCGGATCACCAATGCTGTCCGACGCTTGACTCAGAGTGACAGGCAGTAGCTATTTGGTAGAGACTGGGACTCTGTTCTCCCTGTTATGTAACCTGGTATATGGGCCAGAATAATGCTATTACCCATGAGCACCTAGTTCAAACAGATGCCATGGTGGGCTGATGCAGACTGCAGCTATGCTGTGTCTCCTCGCACATATAATACTTTTACACAAGGAGGAGCATTTGCCCCTCTCCATTCTTTTCTTTTTTTTTTTTTACCATTTTTCTTTTTATTTCCGTCTTGCTTCATTAACTTGTTTTTTCCCCCCATTTTTAAAATTCTAAATCCAGAAAGAGAGACCGATGGATAGACAGACAGATAAGTGCTCACTGTGTCACTTGTTCCTCGATCTCATTAGGTTGCCGTCAGATCTGTCACTTCCACCCCCCCCTCAATCTTTCCAAGGGTGGGATATCTGCATTGGTTGCTATGGCACCAGACAGCTCTCCCAGCTTCCTCAGACAACTGCGATTGTGCATCTGTCCGCCCGTGCACGCCTGCGAAGGTGCGTCCACGTGTGCACGCGGCACACGGCCCAAAGCTCTGCACACGTTCACACCTCGCACCGCGGCGGTGCGTCCGACTCCCATTCCGTGTCATCACTGAGGATTCACACTCACATTATTTGTAGGCAGCTGCAACATACTCCAGGCCACACTGTGCAGAAAGCGTCCAGGCTGATACCCTGTTGTCGTCTTAGTATTATTCATGAGACGTGAAGTAGGTTACAGCTGGTGGAAAGCTGTGTGATTACGGTGAATAGATTTGTTTTTTTCCAAGACGGCAATATTTTGATGTCTACTGACCTGCAGTTTGTGTGTGTGTGTGTGTGTGTATTTATATACTGGTCCGTGTACATGCACAATAAAATGCATTTTCCTCGCCATATTCCCTAAAGACCTAATCCATGCTTACCGTCTCCTACGTTTTTGCACCAGCAGGGGGTGCTGTACGTCTGAAACCTTCTTCTTCTTTTCTCTACACCCTTTGAATGTGTGTGAATTGTCATTTTCTAAGAAATATTCTGACCTTGATTTTATTTTTAAAATATCTGTATATTTATATCTCAGATATAATATATCAGAATATATGATTAATTCATATATCAGAATTTACACTCAATCTTCACACTTAATTCTATTTTTTTTCATTCATAATGTAATTCGATGTGATTGTTTGAACGGTGTGACCCAATAAAGTTTATTTAAGATGCCAACCATTTCACAAGGAGGATACGGTGCCTATAAATCCTCCCAACATAAATGTCTGTAACCTCCGGGAACTTGTTACAGTTGGTGGTAAAGAAAGACAGCACTTCAACCCTCTTTGCTTGTGTGTGTGTGTGTGTGTGTGTGTGTGTGTGTGTGTGTGTACATGCATGTGCATATGTGCCGGTTGTGGTGTCGGGTGAAAGAGGTGTGTGTTTTCCACCCTGAGGCTGGGGTAGGGCAGGGCGGAGCTAGCACGGGGCGGGCTCTTTCAGCTGAACTCGGTGCACTGTACCAGCGCTTGGGGCGTGAGGTCATCGAGTCCAGCATTCCTCTGGAGTGCTGTCTGTTTACACGACTGCGGCTGTGCAAAAAAAAAAAAGGGGGGGGGGGACGGACGGACGTCACAGCAGCTCCACATAACTACACCATCGGATAACACTCATTGCTTGCATTTATGTACATAATCGGCCCTAAAGATAGAAATCCTTTATCCTTTGTGTGAAAAGGGTCCCTGCAAATATTTCCGGCGTCACTATTTCGGCTTTGCTTCACTATATAGAACTGCTTAAAAGTCGATACGTGCACTAATGTAAGCATGGCTTAATACAGCAGCCTTCCTAATACAGCCAACTGTGTGGAGACAATGAGTGTCTGTGAGTCTTGTGTTATAGTAATGTGATAAGAGCGCCGTACTTTCGCCGCCATTCGTTTCGCCATACTGTAGTGTAAATCACACGCAGGAAGATAGCTGGGGTTTTAGCCTCCGATAGGGCTGGGTGAACTCAGCACAACCTTTACCTAAACATGGACCGGATAGACTGGGGCAGCCGAGGGTGATAAGCAAGCTCCGAGCTGCATTTCGTACCAGCGCAAGCTACAAAATCAACACGTCTATAAGAATATACATACAAGTGGTGCACTCCCAATAGTATACAAAGCAGGATCCTAGCCTACAAGTTGTCCCTCTCTAGGCTTAACCTAAGCAGAGCTCATCTGGGTTGGGTTGGGCCGGGCTAAAGCGGGCATGTTTGGCCCCAGCTAAAACGAGCAGCACTTATCTGCAACTGAGTTATTTATGTAGAACTTGGGTTGAATGTGGCTCAACCGGGCTGACCTCGGATAATTTGGGCTGAACTTTGACTGTAGCTCCTCTGTGCCCCAGCTTTCACATCTCAGAGGCTGGAAGCCATCTGGTCAGCTCCAGGGGAGCACAACAGAGATGGGGAGTGACACCCAAGCCTCAGAGAGACTGACTGTACTGTGTACTTGGACGGGGAGGGGGGGGCTCTGGCTGTCAAAGAACCCATTGTCTGACAGGCAAGCACTGCTTCACGTGCTGCACATGATTCTCGCTGTGGGTCTGAACTGTAGACCAGTCTGATCTAGACTGTCCGGGAGGATGTAGCTGTGGCCTCCCCGCGCAGGTTAAAGTGTAACCATGTCCGTGTTTTCTCAGGAAAGTATGTTTATCTAGAGGACCAGCACGGAGGCCCTTTTGTTTAACTAAGTGGAGAGGCTCGCCCTAAAAGTAAAGCTCTCCGAGAACACACAGGAACCAGGTGGCCCTGCTCTATCACATTTAGTGGTGGTACAGTACATTGTTTTCCTGTGAGAGGGAGCAACGTGAACGCAGACACACGAACGCTCGCAGGCTGGCCAAACAAATTGGTGAGCGCGAGAGAGAAAACATAAGCTGAGATTTGTCACTGCCCATGCATGCTGTGCATGTAATGACAGAAGTGTCATTCTGAAACATTGAGACACCCATGTACTGTAGAGAGCAAGGCAGCTGCAGACAATTAAATGCAAATGAGTGTTGGGTAAATAATCAGACGTACTGTAGGAAAGTTTAGCACGCTGTAAAAATGGGGCAACAGACTATAGAGGGTATCTCGGTCATCAAATAATTAAAATGCGTTACTGTCATTGGAAAAAAACGTAAACTTTATTTTTAATCCTTTTTTTTAGTTATCGCAACATATTTAATAAATACTTCTGTAATCTGAAATTTGAAATGGAAAAGATAAATTTCACCAAATGTGTGGAAAAGTAGTACAAAAGCAGTATTAGGTAATACATTTACTAGGTTAAATGTGTTGTACATTCCCAGAGGCCAAAACCGTAGAAGACATTTGAGACGTTCGGCAGGATTCTAATTCGGCCTGTGTTTCTTCAAGAATATTACAGCATGTACCACCTTAAGATTGACAAACCCTAAAACTGTAACTTCTCTAAATATGTGGAATCAATTATTCTAAACATTTGGGAAAAGAACCAATTAGTAAAGTAAAGTAACACTAAGATCAGCCATAAAGCAGAAACATTTACAACGTAAAACGGTTGATTCTGAACGTCTAAATATCTTTGAAGCTTGCAAGTGTTAGAGGAGAGGAAGAACAGGCTCTGATTTAGGACCCAAGGCCAGAACAACAGGAGATAGTGCACTGTGTTGCCATCAGATACCTTAAATCTGCAGTTCCTAATCTGCAGAGCCAGCTGTATGTTAATAAAGTAGTCACATGTCCCCTGCAAAGACCCATTAGGGGCCCAGTTTCGAGGTGCCATGTAGCCACGGGAAAAAAGTGAATACTAAAGAGCCCTTGTCATCAACATGACTTTTAAAATGGAAGTCCAGTAAAGATCGTAAATCTTGCACATTTATATCAACCATCAACTATTATACAGTTATAACCTATTAGTTTTATTTTGTGACTACATGAAGGTAGTAAGATTATATTCTGTATATCATCATATATATGACGGTTGGACACAGACTAGTGGACAGATGGATTGGTTTGACAGATCGTTTGTTTTAACAAATGTGTCATACCATTTCAGCCTGCCAAAGCTAATCTACACTAATGGGATCCACAAAGTCACTGACTGGCTCTAAAAGGTTTCTGATGTGAAGCCATCAGCATATTCTAATCATCTGATTGAACAAAACATGCAGTACATGATGTGTCAAATTACTTAATTGTTTAATTGTATACACTATAGGTGTACAACAAACACTTTTCATACACACTGCAATGCCCGGCCTACCAGTCTCCTCTTAGTCTCTTTATTGTGCCTTAGCAGTGTCCAGTGGGGAGAGTCTAACTAACTGTGTTAAATTCATAACTCTAATGCTGGCAAACCTCCAGGGCCCAGTCCTGCCTTATGCTTTATGCTGCGGCCCTTCTCTGCAGCCGGGCTGATAATACTGCTACTTTCCCAGTGGGGTTCCTAGTCCTTTGTATCCTAAAAACTCATCTCGTAAGGACACACTTAAGCTCCATTCTTGTGCTTTCATCACATGTGGATGTGTGGTGATCATCCTTAGTGCCATTGTCCTGTGCACTTATATGCATGACAACATATCAGAGATGAGATCACCTAAACCCCTTATGAAACCCAAACAACTTCTGCTTAAGAGATCATCTTCAGAGACCACACCTTCTCATATGGCTGCCTGGATATTCGTTGTAACAGGGCCACCCCCACACCACTCCAACAAATAACCACTTTATTCTTTGTGTCATCCTCAGACAAAGGTAGAACTCAACTGTGTGACTTCTCAACTGTGTATTCAGTTTCATGACACCATGCAAAGATTGATCAGAGATACTGTATACCTCAGTTTAAACCGCCTAGGGAGAACATCACTTATGGATATAAGGATATGAATAATATATTCATATGGATATATTCCTATTTACTTTACTATTTATAATTCTTGTGGATTTAACATTCAATCATTTCACTTAATATGTTATATCAGGTGCGAAATATAATAACACATTTCACCTTACTGTAAATGTGGGGGAAAAGCTCTATAAAATTGTAAAAATTGGGAAAAACTTCCCAGAGTTTATGCCGCACCGTCGTCCCACATGCTCACAGCATGTCTGGAGGGGGCGTCACATGTTAACATAAGAAATAGAATCATTCATTTAATAATATCTAAATGAAGAGGTTAGTTGCCAAAAGTTTCAGACACAAATATAGACAATATTCCCCTTGTTTAATTATGAGAGCATAAAGATTTCTATAAAAAATTTTTTTTAATTGCGGTGATGATGAAAGTGACCAACACCGCGGTAGACATCACAAGACATCTTGCTCATCCTGACAGATTCACACTCGGCAACAAACTGCCCCAGTGCATGCTGAAGGTCACAGCCCGATGAAGCCAACAGGACCACATCATCTGCGAACAGCAGCAATGCAATCCTGAGGTCACCAATCTGGACAATCTCCAAACCCGGCTGCGCCTTGATATCTGCCTGAACTGGGCTTTGTCTCCCCCTCCTGAGGCTAACCGATAATCTTTCTCCATGGTCTCCCCAAACTCCTCCCACTCCTGGGTTTTCACTGCTCCAACTGCTGAAGCTACTGAATCTGCCGAACTCCTGGCTTGCCGGGACCTCTCAGCTGCTTCAGGAGTCCCCTGGGCCAGCCAGACCCAAAAGGACTCCTTCAGACTGACAACTTCCATCACCGATGGTGTCCACCACTGGGTTCTTGGGTTGCCGCCACGACAGGCACAGACAACCTTTAGACCACAGCTCCGAGCTTCTGCCTCAACTATGGAAGCTTTGAACTGGGTCCACTCGGACTCCATGTGCCCAACCTCCCCCGATATTAATTCCTTACAACTAATTAAAAAAACAAATGTTTGACAAACACAGGCACTAACAGAAGATGGAACCATTCAGCCAATCAAAACAAGACCCATGTGGGGATGATTTTCTGAACACAGGCACTGAACACAATCACTTGCCTAAATGACTGGCGTCCTGTTGCTCTGACCCCCATCATCAGCAAATGCTTCGAGAGGTTAATCAGAGATCACATTTGCTCTGTTCTGCCCCCCTCTTTGGACCCATTGCAGTTTGCCTACCGCAACAACCGCTCCACTGACGATGCCATTGCATCCACAATACACACTGCTCTCTCCCATCTGGAAAAAAGGAACACATATGTGAGAATGCTGTTTGTAGACTACAGCTCAGCATTCAACACCATAGTGCCCTCCAAGCTTGATGAGAAACTCCGGGCTCTGGGCTTAAACAGCTCGCTGTGCAGCTGGATCCTGGATTTCCTGTCAGGCAGACGTCAGGTGGTTAGAATGGGCAGCAACACCTCCTCATCACTGACCCTCAACACTGGAGCCCCGCAGGGCTGTGTTCTCAGCCCATTCCTGTATTCCCTGTACACACACGACTGTGTGGCAACACATAGCTCCAATGCCATCATTAAGTTTGCTGACGATACGACGGTGGTAGGTCTGATCACTGACAATGATGAAAGAGCCTACAGAGAGGAGGTGCACACTCTGACACGCTGGTGTCAGGAGCACAACCTCTCCCTCAACGTCAGTAAAACCAAGGAGCTTGTTGTGGACTTCAGGAAGAAAGGCGGAGAACACTGCCCCATCACCATCAATGGAGCACCGGTTACATTACTGAGGAACTCACATGGTCCGTCCACACTGAGGCCGTTGTGAAGAAGGCTCACCAGCGCCTCTTCTTCCTGAGACGGCTGAGGAAGTTTGGAATGAGCCACCACATCCTCACAC
>JAODLI010002548.1:0-10452 GCA_027575585.1 Percopsis omiscomaycus
TCTTTGTTAAAGCCATTCACATATAGGGATTCCCGCGTACCGTCTACCCATGCCACCCTGCCAAGACCTCTTGCCCCTCCTTTGACACCCCATGTAACATTTTCTAGATCCACTGGTACCAGGTAACAGTGGTGTCTTATTCACAGGTGAACATGTTTAAAACTATTCTAACAAAGTGCCGTTTCTGTCCATCAGGGGGCGGTATGACCCTCCACACATACACACACTGTCCACACCTCCGCCTGTCAGCACGGTCAGTATGCTCTCCCTGCTGTCCACAAGTAGTACTGCACCTCTACGCACAGTATAGAAAATATTATCTGCTTAATAAATAACACAGAAACAAACAACATAAAGCGAACACACAACCGAATGTAGGCTACAATTCAGAATGTATTTGCGTTAAAATAAATGAAAATCACTTGGTTGTGTCAGTAGTTTTAGTAATGCTAAAATATATAATAATCTTAAGAGACAGGCCCATAGTCATGTTTAGATATCTGAATTCTAAACATAAATTTGACATAAAATAACGTTTTAAATTAGTGAAATTATCATGAAATAACGTTGAACAGAAACATTTCTATCGTGTCGGTTACATTGTGTGAGGAGGAGTTTTCCTCGTCCAAGAATAAACTCCTGGAGGAGGTAAAGAGGAGAACGATGGAGACAGATTTAATTGTAAGTCGCTGTGGATAAAAGCGTCTGCTAAATGCTGAAAATGTAAATGTAAATGGAGGAGGAAAAAGGAATGTCCTCTCCTCGGTCCTCAGAACTGTTTGGTTTTGTTGCTGAATGTGACCTGAGCTCTTTGACAAAGTCATTCTGGGTATTTGAAGGCTCTGCTGTAATTGTGATTTAAACTTGATGTTGAAAAATGCATTTTACACATCAGATTCATTATTTCACATCATCTTAAATGTATGGGTGGGTAAATACTGTATTTACCCACCATATATCTAGTAATGTACATGCTGTAAAGTATGTACATACCATCTCTCTAGTAGTATGCACACTGTCAGTATGTGTATTTTATATTGTAGGCCAGCGTGTGTGTGTGTGTGTGTGTGTGTGTGTGTGTGTGTGTGTGACTGACTGGTGCAACTGGTTTAAAAAATTCATCCA
Source organism: Percopsis omiscomaycus (assembly GCA_027575585.1). NCBI lineage: Eukaryota > Metazoa > Chordata > Actinopteri > Percopsiformes > Percopsidae > Percopsis > Percopsis omiscomaycus. Next base: position 1,126 of record JAODLI010002548.1, read on the forward strand.
GGCTTTTTGCTGCAGTAGTGGTTGCTAGGTAACACCCGCTTAAGGGGACACTCCTGAAATTTTGTCTAGAATCTGTGTTTTGGTTGGTTTCTACTATGTTGTTGTTTTGGTTTGAAACTCCACACCCGAGTGCTGAATGCAATAAAATGCTAAAAGACGGTTCTGATACCTCGGGTTAAAATAGAGACTTGATGTTAATAATAATGTGATACTGTAGTAAACCAGGGTTCATTTGATTGACATACCAAAGAATACATCAAACCTTTGTTGACGTGGTTATTTCCTGGGGCGTGAAATCAGTCTTTCACTGTTCTGCAAATGTAACGTACAATATGTACGTCACACAATAATTACATTGCTCATATTTATTCCGTGTCATTCTTTCTTGCTTCTCCACAGACCTCTGCCGCGTTCAACGTGATTGGCTGTTAGCCGCCCACATCCGGCTTTGATACACAGGGATGAATCCCACCAGGACGGTCTGCTCAGATAACATCTGGTTGACGTCTGTTAGGGTCGATCACGCCCAGACTACAGTATGTTGAATGTGTACATAGGCTGGATGAGACTACGAGAGTATCCTAACACCTGTTTAAATTAGGGCTGGGTATTGGCAAGGACCTCACGATACGATACGTATCACGATATAAGGGTCACGATACGATTATATCACGATACATTGCGATACATTACATATTGCGATATACCACATAGTAAATAATAAAAACAGAGCTGAAATACGACACATCGGCTTTATATTTTTAAGTTAGGAGCTGCTGTAATTTTGTCAGCTGCGTCTGTCATGTTGCATCCAAATTTCACTCTACCAGAAATGGGGACCATCAGTTCTAGGCAACTAGCCGTACTGCAACATCTAGTAGTTGTAGTTCACACACCGTTTAAAACGAGAATCTTCCCCAAAAAAAAAAAAATTTTTTTTTAAGAATCGATTTTTGATCTGGAAATCGATTTAGTAGATCGCGAAAATAAATATGGCGATATATCGCTGTATCGATATTTTAGCACAGCCCTACTGCTGACACCTGGTCGACTGCTATGGTGGATCAAATCCCATCGTCAAAGCTTGCATTACGTGGGGTAAATACTGGTCCAGAAAAAAATCTGCTCTTTTTGATAATGAAGCAGGCGTCAATATCATTAATAAGGGGCTCCTCAATACCTGTTACGAACCGGTGGGGCGGAACTCAGGCACAGACTAAGACACCGAAGTTGATTTAGTTAAAAGATTTTAATAACAATGTCCCAATGAGATTGGGAGTCCCGTAACAAAATCCACAGCTATGTGAGACCAGGGTCGGCTGGGTATAGGTAGAGGTCGGAGGAGACCTGAACTGGCCTGTGTGGAGGATTTGTTCCGAGTGCAGGTGGAGCAGGCGGAAACGAAAGAGCGGATATCAGCATTCACGATGGGCCACCAAAATCTCCGGTGGAGAAACTCCGAGGTGTGTCTGACCCCTGGGTGACAGGTAAGCTTGGTGGAATGGGCCCACTCGAGTACCTGTGAGCGGACTGATTCTGTTAGGGGTGCACTGCGGTTTCCGAGCTTGCCTGACCGTTTCTTCGATATCACATGTGGTGACGGCCAAGAGCGGGTGGCTGGTAGGATGGTTTCAGGGGCAGCGCCGGAGTTGGGGGAAGCGAAGACTCTAGAAAGAGCGTCAGGCTTCGAGTTGCGGGACCCGGGATTGTAGGATAGGGTGAAATTGAAACAGTCAAAGAACAACGCTCACCGTGCTTGTCTGGAGTTGAGGTGTTTTGCAGATCGAATATAAGAGAGGTTCTTATGGTCAGTCCAGACTAGGAAAGGGTGTTCCGTTCCTTCGAGCCAGTGTCGCCATTCCTCCAGGGCTAACTTCACTGCAAGAGGCTCTCGATTTCCCACATCATAGTTTCTCTCCGCCGGGAAGAGTCTACGTGAGAGAAAGGCACAGGGGTGCAGCTTGTCATCTGCCTTGTCAGGGATCGCCCTCGTTCGGCTTAGCGGTCCCCTCCATTGAAGCGAGCTCTCGCCATCTAGCGAGCTCTCTCTCCACTGCGCTGTAGCGCGCTAGCGCTCTCTCTCGTTAGGTGCGGTCCTCAGGTGTGCATCCTTGCCAGGTGCCATGAGTTGGGGCTAATGACTGGGCCTGTTATAAGCTCGCCGCTCTGGGAGACTCACCGCCAGAGTGTTAGCGATCCCTACCGAGTTAGTATCTCTCCAGTGTATCTTTATTAGTCTGTTTATTCCCTACCCGAGTTTATTCTATTCTTCTTGTGTTCTCTAGTTTGCCTTCCTCCTGTCTACCTCGCCATCTCCGGACTGCCACAAAGCCTGCCTACCGCCTTGCTGCCTTGCCCTGCCTGTACTGTCGCCTGATCTCCGGCCTACTGGTTCTGACCCCCCGCCTGTCCCTGATTACCCCTCTTTGCCTGTCCCACCCGTGATTAAAGCCTGTTTGTTCTCCTTAAGACGTGTCTGCATTTGAGTTCTCGGGTCTAGCCTGACATGCCTCAGCACTCTGAGAGAGGATAACTCCTACCCCAGTATCTGAAGCATCCACCTCCACCACAAACTGTCGACTGGGGTCCGGCTGAACAAGTACTGTGGCGGAGGAGAAACGTTGCTTCAGTTCCTGGGAGGCTGCTTTCGTCTATAAAAGTTTGCAAACCCCAGGAAGCGCTGCAACTCCTTGTGTGAAGTTGGGGCAGGCCAGTTGGAGACAGCGGCTACCTTGGAGGGGTCCATCTGCGTCTTCCCTTGTGCGATGATGTAGCCTAGAAAGGCTATGGACTGGACGTGGAAGTCGCATTTTTCAGCCTTTACGAATAACTTGTTCTCCAGTAACCGCTGCAGAACCTGGTGTACATGCTGCTCATGCTCCTCAGGGGATCTGGAGTAAATCAGAATATCATCTATGTAGACGAATACGAACTTATTCAGCATGTCTCTGAGTACGTCATTGACGAGTGCCTGGAAGACGGCTGGGGCATTGGACAACCCAAAAGGCATGACCAAATATTCAAAGTGGCCCAGAGGTGTGTTGAAGGCCGTCTTCCATTCATCTCCCTGCCGGATGCGGACCAGGTGGTAGGCGTTCCTAAGATCTAGTTTTGAAAAAAGGGTGGCACCATGTAAGGAAGAGTCGATTAACGGCAGAGGATACTTGTTCTTGATAGTGATATTGTTTAAGCACCAGATAGTCAATGCAGGGTCTGAGTGACTTGTCCTTCTTCTCAACAAAAAAGAATCCCGCCCCTACCGGAGATAAGGATTAACTCTCCATAGCCTCCGTCTATGAGCGAGAGATGTTGTAAAGGCGGCTGCTAGGAAGAGGGGCCCCCTCCTGTAGGTCGATCACACAATCATAGGGGCGGTGCAGAGGCAAGGACAGGGCAAGGTGTTTACTGAAGACCTCCGCTAGGTCATGATATGCCTTTGGGACCCTCGTCAAGTCCGGGGGTTCGACTGACTGTGGAGAAGTCACATGGTCGACAGGTGATAGGGCAGAGTGGAGACAGTGAGAATGGCAGAACGTGCTCCAAGTGCAAATCTTCCCTCTAGTCTAGCCCAATCGATATGAGGATTGTGAGCATGCAACCAGGGTGAGCCTAGTACAAGAGGGGTGTGAGGACAAGCAATCACATTAAAAAAGGCCTTCTCTTGATGGTTTCCGGAAATTCTTAATGTGACGGGCATAGTTCAATGTGTGACCTGAGCCAGTAGCTGCCCGTTTAATGCCCTGGTCGCTACAGGCCTGTCCAAAGGAACCGTCTGAATCTTCATCTGGCGAACGAGGTCATCGTCAATGAAACTCTCGTCGGCTCCCAAGTCAACCAAGGCAAGCAGGGGTAATGTCAGATCTGACCACTGGAGGGAGGTGTGGAGCCGTAGATGGGATGAGGGAGAGTTGCTGACAGTGTGGCTCACCAAAATCTCCCTAGCTATAGGGGAGCCTGCCCTTTTACAGGACGGGAAAGGCAGTTGTAAATGAAGTTTTCGGCCCTTCCACAATATAATATTGGACTTAATGCGCCTAGCGCCCCCCCCGAAGTGAGATGGGCTCGACCTATGTCCATAGGTTCCGCGTCGGAGACCTTTGAGCTCCCTCGGCCCTGTTCATAGTTCTCCAGAGATGGCCCATGAGACGAAGCCGAAGTGAGAGCGGTTGACAAACTCCGAGAATTTATCTCCCGGCGGCGTTCCCGTAGCCGGTTGTCAACTTGGATGGCTAACGCAATCAACTGCTCAAGGGAATTACACTCATTATGGGAAACTAGTTCCTCCTTCATAATGGTATTCTGAAATGCCCCCTGTAGAGACTAATCGTTCCAACCTGTCGACGCCGCCAGAGTCCGGAACTCCACCGCTAATTCTGCTACACTTCGGGACCCCTGACAAAGTGACATCAAGTGCTTGGAGGCCTTCTTCCCTCATACGGGATGGTTGAAGACTTTCCTCATGGCAGTGGTGAAGGCAAGGTAGGATGCGCACTCTGGTGACTGACTCTCCCATACGGCTGAGCTCCATGCACGGGCGGCTCCGGATGTTGAGTTTACTAGGTAGGCTATCCGGGCTCGGTCTGAGGCATAGGAATGAGGTTGTTGTTCAAAAACAAGGGTGCATTGAACAAGAAACGCGCCACACTCTTCCATGTCACCCCCATACTTCTCCGGTGGAGGAACGAATGGTTCCCGAACAGGTGGCTCCCGGACGGAGGCTGAGGCAGCCGGCTGGGCCGGGGGAGGTGCTGGGGCGGAGATGGCCTGGTTAAGTTGGGCAGAGACAGTAGAAAGCTGGGTGGTAAGTCTCTGTACTTGATTGAGCAGAATCTGGTTTTCCTCTGCTAGAGTCTGGTACTGCTGGCGTAGTTGCTTCAAAGCAGCTCCTTGTGCGGAGACCCTCTGCTGAAGCTGATGGAAACTGAGGGGAGCTTCTGTGCCTGAATCTGTTGAGTCCATTTTATGGCCAGGTCGTACTGTTAAGAACCGGTGGGGCGGAACAGACTCAGACACCGAAGTTGATTTAGTTCAAAGATTTTAATAACAATGTCCCTTAACAGATAAACAAGGGCAGGCAGGTCAGTATACCATGTAGGTCCAGCGCGGCGTGGGAATTCCGGGGAAGCAATCCAGGTGGACGGTGAGAGGGAATGGAAATGTTCCACAGCAAGGTTCCAGGTGTTCAGGTCTGGTTGGAGAAAAGGCAAGCCAGGGTTTTTTAGATTTAACAGTAGACGAAGAGCAATCTGATGACCTGGCGATGAGTGGAAGGAAAAGCCAGGTATATGTAGTAGCGGGGTGAAGTGCTGATTGGAGAGTGGCTGATGACTGGTCTCTCCACACCAGGCTCCAATCATGTAATCAGCTTGAGAGAGTGAGCTAGAGAGAGAGAGAGAGAGAGAGAGAGAGAGAGAGAGAGAGAGAGAGAGAGAGAGAGAGAGAGAGAGAGCGCAAGGCAGGCAACACTAGACTGAGCCAGGCATCCCAACAATACCTTTTTAATAAACAATTTGTTAGACGCTTACTGGCTATCCATTATGGGTAACGTAAAGTTCAGACTGTTAACGCAGATCTCTTGGCTCTTGTACAGTTAATTCGGCTAATTTGGATCCTCTGCTGGCTCTTAGATTAGCAGGAAGAGCCAGGGAGGATGGCCTGGTATGTTCTGTTGGGGGATTTTTGAGCTGCTCTCCCAGTCTGGGTAACTGGGAGATGTCGCCAGAAGCTGCTGCTGTTCCACGTCTTAGCTTTTCATGAAGTCATGAAAAAGACTGAGAACCATACCGCCAAATGTAAATTATAAAACATGCTACTAAAAATATGTGGTATTTTGACTTAAGTGGACCTGACAGAAATTCTGCATTCTGTGTTAGTTCTGGCAGGCCACATAGTCGTGTGCAGTTTTCAGCTGACTTCAGGTGACAGACCAAATTCAACCCTGCCCATATCAGCTGATCGATTTCTACGCACTCAATTGGAAACTCTCAAACGGTGCTACTGCACGCTGCTTGCAACCCACCCCCTCCCCAGCTCCTCCTTAAGTTGTGTTTAACATGGTGTGTGTAAATGAAAACAAGTTTTATATATAATATTAATAATAATTGTGGCTGCAACATTATGAACGTGTGCTTAATGTGGATATGTGCTTAACTAATGTCATACCGTTGACCTTCTGTTGGATGGGTGCAACATTAGGATGCGTGCTTGTCATACCGTTGTTCATGGCTGCAACAGCATGACTGCGCTAATGTCATGTTGATGGAATCATGCATGACTGCAGCATTATGATATGTACTAAACTTAAATAATGTCATATCGTTGGCATTGTTGCATGGCTGCAACAGCATGAATGAGCTAATGATATGCAACGATATGGTTTGCCATTAGCCCCACCTGCCAGACGGACTCGAGCACTGCGGCCACCTGCTGCACATGCTGCTCCCAGGTGTCACTGTGGATAATGACATTGTCAATGTAGGCAGCAGCATATGCAGCATGTGGACGCAGAACCCTGTCCATCAGCCGCTGGAAAGTGGCAGGGGCCCCAAACAACCCGAAGGGAAGCATGTTGAAGTGGAACAGCCCAAATGGTGAGGAATTTTCTCCTTGACCCTAGAGACATGGGAATCTGCCAGTAGCCCAAGACGGTCTAGAAGGTCGTCGACCTGGGGCATCAGATACGTGAACATCGAACTGTGACACCTCATTCATCAGGTTCTGTAGTCCTGATGCTCCCATCCTTCCAGAATAATGGGACAACAGACGCTTCTATTATTCTTATATTCCCATTTTCATGGCTTCTAATTCTTTCCGCACTATTTATTCTTTGTGCGCCAGAAGTTGATAGGGCCAGTGTACAAACTGTCACGCCCGGACTGGTGTCGATATGGTGTTGCATGAGTGTTGCGCGCCCCGGTGAGGGAAAGAACACGACAGCAAAACGCTGTTGTAGCGCCGCTACATCCGCCCTTTGTGCCTGTGAGAGACAGTCACACAACTGGAGTGAGGTGTATTGGTTTGATTTTGGTACCTCAGGCCCCAACTCATCTCTCTCAGTCACCGACGTCACTAAAGCAACAGGTACCGCATCTCTCCATAATTTCAGGAGGTTGATGTGGTTGATCATAATTGACATCACCCACCCACTGTGTGACCACAAAGGTCACACAGCCACGCTAATTTAGGGCTAGAAGTTTGGAGTTTTACAAGCACTTTGTCTCCCGGTTAGAAATTGCATATCCTAACTCTATACTAACCTGTTATACAGCCCCTGTTGTACAGCCCCTGCTGACATTTCTGGGCCTCGAGCAAATTCTCCTGTGATAACTGCCTCAGTGCGTGAAGTTTTGCTTGCAGGTCCATAACGTCTTGCACTTTATTTTTACTATTACTCAGACCTGTCTACCAGCTTTCTTTAATCAGATCCAGCAGGTCCCATGGGGTTCTGCCAAACAGCAGTTCAAAGGGGGAAACCCCAGTGGAGGCCTGTGGCACCTCCCTGACTGAAAACATCAGAGGCTCTCACCACTTATTCCAATTTTGACTCTCCTCGTCAACAAACTTCCGTATCATCGATTTCAGGGTTCGGTTCAGCTTTTCCACCAGCCCATCAGTCTGGATGTGCTATACGCTGGTCCTTGTGGTGAAAATGTTACATTATAAATTACTCTTACAAAACAACTGTCTTTAACTGGGGTTTAATTACATTTGCAAATGGGTTAACCATATAAAAGACTGTGCTGGTCATTGAGATAGAATGAACAACCTTAAAACCAGTAAAAAACATACATGCTTATATAGTGGCACATAACACCTCCTGCCTCTCTACTCCTCCCCGGCTCAAGGAAAGGCTGTATAATCCAAACACCCACTGGATAGCCAAAACACCAATTCCTGATAGGAGTTCCCAGAACAGCATGGCCTTGGTTTCTCCCGTGTGTTCCAAAGCAATCAAGATAATAGCAAAGTCATATTACAATGAGGCCTTGGGTCAGACAGTCAATTGTGGTATTTTTGCCACCTCAGTCCTTACCGCTGAAATCCACAAAATCCCATACAGTTTGCGTAGTGTGCGTGACGTAAATGTGCCCTGGTCAGTGAGAATTTATTTCGGAATCCCGACTAGGGAGATGACCAAAAGCCACGCTTGTGCAACACACTTAGTGGAGATGCTGCGCACCGGCACTGCTTCGGGCTATCTCGTAGCATAGTCCACTAACACTAGTACAAAGCGATAGCCACGAGCACTCTGCTTAAATGGCCCGATGAGGTCCACTTCCCCGGTCTCCCTCCGTCCGGTCCACCACTGTTGCTGGACTGGTGGTTACCTAGTTCCACCGGCCCTCCTGTCCTGGACCTCTTCTGCCTCACTCACACACACACACACACACGCACACAGGTAAAAAAAAAAAAAAGGGATTGCATCCATTCAGGTTGCACAGGCAGTCCAGCTACTCTAGGATGGCCCATCCATACGTGCCGTCGCAAGAAGGTTTGCTGTGTTTTCCAGTAAGTCTCAAGAGCATGGAGGAAATACATGGATACCGGCCGGTACAAAAGGAGAGCTGGACAGGGCCATAGAAGGGCATCAACCCAGCAGCAGGACCTGTATCTGCTTCTTTATGTGAGGGTGAGTAGGAAGAGCACTGCCAGAGCCCTACAAAATTACCTCCAGCCGGCTACTGGTGTGCATGTTTCTGACCAAACTGCCAGAAACAGACTCCATGAGGGTGGCATGAGGGCCCAACGTCCTCTAGTGGGACCTGTGCTCACAGCCCAGCACCGTGCAACTCGATTGGAATTTGCCAGAGAACCAGAATTGGCAGGTTCGCCATTGCTGCCCAGTTCTCTCTCTCTCACAGATGAGAGCAGGTTCACACTGAGCACATGTGACAGACAGGTTTCTGTACATCATTTCTGTAGTCCTACACCGATCCAATTTGAGAAACTAGCCATCCGTAAATATCTCCAAATTTCCGTAACCTGACCCAATATAAAACCTGCAATATGAGAAGAATGAATAAACAGCAAATTACAAAAGGTGGTTCAGTGGTTCAGTTTTTGTCATATTTTCTTTGTACCCAACCCATGCAAATAGGCCTAATTGTTTTGTATTTTTTATTTCACCTGTTGCACTTTTTTTTGTTTATTTCACCTGTTGCACCTGTTTTAGTGAGTTTGTGCAGGAAAAGCCTATGAAAGCCTATGTGTAACAACGACGTGTGTAGAGTGACAGTAAACGCGAGCCAGTGACACACACACAAGCGAAGTTATAGTTGAAACGCTATTAAGCGTTGTATTTAATAAATGAACACACACGTACAGGGC
>JAODLI010002551.1:0-10449 GCA_027575585.1 Percopsis omiscomaycus
TTCACCGAACCCACCGAAGGGGGGCGTGTCATCACAAATCATATGAGTCGGGTGTGTCTTATCCTCCGCCGAACCCCCAAGACTGACTCACCGAACCCCTGGGGTTCGATCGAACCCAGGTTAAGAACCACTGATATAAATATAAATGTAATATAAATATAAATATATAAAATATAAATGTAATTGTATATAGATATTATATATTTTTAAATGGGCAGTGGTCTCTTACTTTTTTCGATGGCTGTGTGTATATATATATATATATATATATATATAAATATAAATTATTATGCTATAGTTGATATTATGTATTTGTGCCCATATACTATCATACATTCTCTTAATGTCCATAGGCCATTAGGAGGAACATCAGAGACCAGAGTGCTGCTCTCCAGGAGCAGAATTACACCCTCCAGATCCACCACGATAGGGCCTCCCAGCAAGCAGCGGTGTAATTTCACAAATGTCCTCAATTTCTTTCGGAGACAAAGAAATCTGCACATTAACAATTTTGCTTCATCCCCCCAACCCGACCTCCCCCCTGTGCTCCACCCCTGAGGTGTCCGGAGGTGGTGGGGGCCGTGGGGCAGACATTATGACAGGGTTGGGAATGGCACAGTGGGCATGATAGTGCCCACAGACCTCTTCTCCAGGCAAGGTTGGACACGCCAGGGCAACACCCCTTTCCCCTATACCTGCATATAAAAAAAAAATATATAAAAATAACATAATACGCCATAACTCTCAAAATTTTGTTGTTATTGTTATTATTATTATTAATATTAATTAATCAATAATTATCATCATCATCATCATCTCATTTTATATTTTTAAATCTTATGCTGACCGTATGCACATTGTGTGTGTTAAATATTGTGAAGAAGACTACCACATCACATCACTGTAATGCCTTTTTGTAAAAAGAATTGTCAATGAAGTTCGATCAGGGGTTCTCAAACGTGACCTGTGACGCCCAAAAAGTAGTATTTCTTTGCTGACTATCTCCCTCACACATGGAGTCACAAGCACTTAACCACTTTTTTAATAGTATAACATAGCATTGCAGTATAAAATACCATTGACAAATTCTCTGTCTGGATCAAGACAAAGAATTTCCCTGCCCAAATAATCCGCAATTATTCATTACTGTCTCTAGATGGCGGCAAATCACTAAAATCTTCACACGTAGGATATGAGTTGACAAATTAATTTTGAGTATATGCTCAAGGTGAGGTAGGCATTGGTTAGCAAGATACAGAACACGGATCTGTATGTAGCTATATCAAACAATTAAAAAAAAACACTACACATTGGAGAAAAGGGTGGAAAGAAGATAAAATATAGGTCTGTAGCCTCCACATCCATAGATTTGGCAGTAAGGCTATAGGCCCTATGCCAGTGATAACAAATTATTATATTGTAATCTTCCTAATTCCTCAAATGAGGAGAAAACCAGTTCAGTAAATAAAATTATTTTCTCAGGCTCCCTTATAAACAACAGGCTATACGCAGTAGTCTATAGGCTACACACAATATGGTTGGAACTGTCCGTCTCCCGGGTACTGAAACTTCTAGATCCAAGCACGTTACTCAGAAAGGATATGCTTAATCATCTACGGACAAAACACAGAAAAAACAGGACAGCAGGACATATCTGTATGTACATCCATGACATTAATTCACATAAAAAAACTAGGCCTACAAGTTGGGGTGGAAAGAAAATAACACACACATACAAAACACAAGCATATACCTTTATTTCAGGCATTTGTCAACTTCATAGTTTGTGGAGTTCAGAATAGTAGCCGCAATATCTTGGTAATCATGCTTAATCAATGTCACTTCACACACTCACGCTCACACTCTCTCACACACACACACACACACACACACATTTAAGTATAGGTAGGGCTAGACAGTGCGTGTAATACAGTGTAATACTTAAAGCCTGGTGCCTGAGAAGCAGAGATCAATAGAGTCATTTTCAGCAGTCTGGAAGATTATCCCACTTGACTGACCAATAATAGGATAGAAGCCAAAGGCAGATAGGCCTACACAAAGCTACGTATGTTCCAGCCAAGCCCACGGTGTCCCGTCTGGGGATCGACATTTTTGCAGCCGATTGATTACCACTTTTGATTTTTATTCATCCTTCCTTCCTTGCATTATAGAGACCAGGGGCCTCATTACAGAAAGTCTGAAACATTATCTCCATTTAGGATGACACTGAAACTTTTAGGTAGCCTATATAGGCCCATATTTCCTAACTGAGGGAAAATCCTATCTTATTTTACGATAGGAATATTGCTATATTAGCAAGATTTATGACATCTTCATAAGAGCATAGGCTAATGCAGGTAGACTAACGTTAGGCCTATATGCTAAACAGGTCTTAATATAAGCATTAATCTTTTTCTAGTCTATAGGTCCTTCAGAAACAGCATAGCCTATTCTTATGGGCCTAAAGTATAGTCGAAATATGCACGTTGATAAAATATAGGCTATAGTTCATAGTCTATATTGGATCTGTTGGTTAAATGCTATTGCTCGTTTATGAGAAACGAGATGAACTTGTCGAATCGATACTAAAATGCCAACGGAAGAGCATGCAGATGGATTAGAAGGCTTTAATTATCTAAAACGTAGCCTAAATTATTTCAGTTAATCATGTCGATAAAACATTAGGCATGACCCCGGGGTCGACAAACATTTTCCAGACAATAGCTGTGATTTAGGATAGGTCTACGATAAAAAAAATGCCAAACGTGTAGATAGGCTTCGTCTTTCAGGTTTCCGCGGTAAAACGGGAAAATGAGTGTGATAATTATCCGGGAGGGCTGGCTGTCAATTAGTTTCAACCATTCACAGTCTATTCCCCAGGCGGCTCTTGTGAAGCCAACAGACCGACCCTAAAACCCGTTCTCACGCCCACCCGCCTTGATTGATTTCCAGGGAGCAACGGCGGGCTGGCCAGAGCCGACTGGCCGAGCTCTATAGGCCTAACACTTGGCCAGGATAGCGGGACTGGTCTCCCTCGGGAAAAAGGATGAATAGCGCGATGATTCTCGCCCCGATCTCTTATCAGCCACTGCAGCTTCTAGGGGGAGGAGAGGTGTGAATATTCCATAAGCACACACACACACACAGCGGGTGGGGGGGGGGGGGAGCAAGCCCCGAGGTATTCCCACCATCGAACAAAAAACGAATAGGCTAAACCTGAACGGTCATTAGAAGCGTTGCAGAGATATGATCTTTATCACAGTCCCATAGGTCCGTGTAGGCTACATCAATTTTTCCTACAGAGCAGCAGACTGTATTGGCTACTAGGCTACTAATAGTTTGACTAGCCTATAGGTTTAAGAGTTGAAAGGCTATTTGATTTTTCAACTGACAAAGTTTCTCAAACTGTGAAGGCGTAGCTATATGTCTTGTCTAGGTCCAACAACAACATTTTATATTACTGTTTATGACTATTGGTGTTATATATGGCTACTGTAGCCTATATAGCAAACTTTAATAGCCCATTGTGCGTTGAGCAAAAAGTTTCCAGTCCATTAGCTAAGACCCAATAGCCCAATAGTGTCAAATAATTGGGGTATGAATTTATACAGGTCTATATCATATGTAGCCTATTGTAGCCTGTGTGTGTGGACGCTTTTTTGGAACCCTAGCGGCGTGCCAGTCTGATGGTGTTGATAAGAAGTCAAGAGGCACCGGCTGATAACAAGAAGATAGAGAAAGAGGGAGGGAGGGATAGAACGATGGGGGAGGGCGACCTTGAGGATAAAAACAAAGGCTCACATCACACCTGCCCTCAGCTCTCCTCGGCGACGGGACCGGGACGTTTCTATCACGCCACGCTGATAGATCGACTTCAAAGCGACTCTTGACGGCGAGTTTCGAGACAAGTTTTTCCTCTCACATCCCCGTCCGGTGGTAGCGCGCGGTGAGCACAGTCATGCCTCGAGGATTTTTGGTAAAGAGAAACCGGCGCTGTCCGGCGTCCTATCGAACACGGACTAATAATAAAACCGCATATGACAGTAACGGTAACGACAATAACTACCGTAACAACGACCATGTAGGGACCAACACGGAGCCACTGACAGAAAACATGATGACTGTTTTTCCTTTTGAGAGGCCAGATATAGCCCCAATTAACGTGTCTCGTGAGAACTCTGCCGGTGCACGTGAAGCCTGGAGCCCACACGTGGAATCCGCGCTAGAGGCAGAGGCGGACCGGCGCGCACAGTTACCAGAAAGTGATGAGTCGGTGACAGAAGTGGAGATTTGGACTCCCAGTGAGGACTTCCCCCGGTTCTCCCCTCCGCCCCCTTGCAACCTGACCTCGACGTCCTACAGTCCCGTCAAACCGGTAAACACAAGGCTGTTGGAGCGGCACGAATTGGAAAACGAGCAGCTGCTGTTACCCGGTCAAAACCTGACGTCCCCGGTGCCCGGACCACACACGGAGTTGCCGTTCCTGCTGAGTTCCACGCCGCCCTCCGTATCCCCGTCTATTGAGAGACTCTTCACGAACAGCTGCCACGCCACAGCCTACGGTCATATCCCGGACGGCGAGAAGTACGAGTCAAATGTGACACATCTGTTCCCGCCACTGACTCTGATGAACCACCGGCACCAGCAGCACACAGTGAAAAAGCGCTCCTTTCTAGAACCGGATCAGCGCGCGCACAACAGGCAAGCCAAACCCTCGGCGGGCATCCCAGCTAAAAAACCAAAACCTGTCCGTAAGTTAAACTTCGAGGACGAGGTCACAACCTCCCCGGTATTGGGCCTACGGATCAAGAAGGAAAGCCCCGAGCTGAGGCGACAACAACGGGAGAAGAACTCTACAGGGAATAAGCCGTTGGGGGAGTATATCTGCCAGCTCTGTAAGGAAGAGTACCCAGACCCTTTCTCCCTCGCGCAGCACAAGTGCTCCAGGATAGTGCGCGTGGAGTACCGGTGTCCCGAATGCGATAAAGTGTTCAGCTGTCCCGCCAACCTGGCCTCGCATCGTCGCTGGCACAAACCGCGCCCGGCGCAAAACGTGCACGGTGGAGACACACAGGTCGGTAAAAGCAAGCCTCAGCCGTTAACGGAGGCGCTAGGCCTCGTTCAAACCGAGAGACAGTTGTTGGAGATGGATGGGAAAGAGAACGAGCTATTGCGTGTGAACAGTAAACAGCACCACGGCGCGCTGGACAGCTCCCGGCTCAGGGGCGAGACATATCTGCTGCAATTTCATAGTCCGTCCCGGGATAGTTCTGACAGTGACACTCTAGCGCCTCCACACTACGACTCCTCCGGTCGTTACCGGAATTCGGTGGAGAACTGTTTGGATTTGCAGCAGCACGCGAGAGCGGCGGACAGTCCCCCTTCGAGCCTCCTGGTGCTGAACAGCAGCCCGGAAAAGCGCGTGGAGCAGCCACGGCCACTATCTCACCCGCCTCCTCCTTCTTTGCCGTACATCCAGTCGTTACCGGAGGAGGAGGTGTATGAGTGCCATTACTGCTGCAAAAAGTTCCGTCGACAGGCCTACCTGAGAAAACATCTGGCCGCGCACGAGATCAGAGTGCGAGCTTCTTCGCCTGTGTCACCCTACGGCCAGGCGCGCGAGAGCAACCACGCGCTGAGTCAGATATTCCCGTGCCACATGTGCGGCGCGCGCTTCCCGTCCGCTGAGATCAGAGACAAACACCGGCTGTGGCACGCCATGAGGGAGGAGTTGCTGGCGGGAACTTTAGGAGGTGGGCTACGTCCAGAGGTCCTCCATGCGCACAGAGAGGACAACGGAACCGAGGAACGTGAGCAGCAGCAGCAGCAGCAGATCTTCACGTGCAAACACTGTCCGTCCACGTTCTACAGCTCCCCGGGGCTCACGAGACACATCAACAAGTCTCATCCCTCCGAGAACCGACAGGTTATGGTGCTACAGATGGCCGTCAGACCGTAACAGACAGACACATAAAACAATGAGCCTATTTGGTACAGGTAATACTCAGTTGTCTAATTGCAAAATATGATGGAGACCTTAACTAAAACTCTGATAGGTCTAGTGGTTGAAATTCAAATCCAGGGTCCTGGAACAGAGTTGCATCTGTGACTTTCAGCATTTGTAGGCTATTCTCAGTTTTCACAACAGCGAAGCACTAGAACTGCCCAGATGCCTGAATGAAGTAACAGAAATTCAGCAATTCATGCAAAGCAGAGCCAGGCCATATAGGTTAATCAGTTATGTGTAGCTATATTACATTTTGAAAGTGACCTTCCTTTACCTTAGAGACACAATCAATATGCTATGTCCATTTCATGTAGCAGCACAATAAAAACAATTAAGAGGTGACTCTGAAGAGTCATAATTCCTACTGTATTGAGACACAATATGATGGTTTCAGTGTTAAGGACAAGCCAGTTGATTTCTCAGCTCGAAAATGTTACTATTTAAATAAAAAATAAAAACAACAAAAACAATTTAGTCCTAGTAAAAATGCTGTATTTGTCTTTGATGAATAGCAAATATTTATCCGTAAATACTGCTGAACTGAAATGCCTTGACAATGGTGTAATTGTGATTAAATAGAACAGGCAACTCTATTTTGATAAGAAACTAATTGTTAATTCTATTGTGAATTATTGTCAATAAAGATCAACAATATAGGCAAACTTGTGTCAGTGCTAAGATTTTTTTTATTGTCAAATTCCGTTATCACATCCTCACTCTTTGAAATACATGTATACATACAGGTTTGACAGTAATATAGTTTGTGTGCGTGTGCTACAGCTGTTACACGGTCAACACATGCAGTATACTAAACTTGTGTCATGCAGCATGTATAGTCAGTAGTTAGATTACATACAGCTCTGTCCCAAACTGAGCTCTGGACTGCACTGTAACCCATATACATAGCCTTTACACTCACACAAGGGTGCATCTAGACAGGCACGTGTTCAGGTTTAACTTTTAAGGGTGACAATGGCCTGAATGAAACAACCAATGACAACCTCTTCCCCCCCTCCAAAAAAAGAAAAAAAAAGGGCCCAAAAAGCCACCCAAGCACAGTTGTGTTTCAAAAAAACGTAAGCATGGGCATATTTACGCTTCTGGGGCTGCTATAATGCAGTCAAGGAGTGAACATTTCAATAAACATACATACAAATACGAAATCTCTCTAATGCTAGGGGTTTCCACTCTTAATGGTACACATGAAATCCCTTGGAGAGGACTTGGGAGTGTAACATGGCCATAGGTGTGTAAATACTACAGTATGTAAGTTGTAAGATGTTTTACGTGAAGGGAGAGAGTTGAAGATGTTACTATGCAGACAGAGGCTATAGCTGTTAGGGGCAGACGAGCTTGCTGAATGAGTGAGCAGGCTCTCAGTGTATATGGGACATAACCAGGTGGTTCAGGTGCTATAGGAGGAGGGTCGGGATCTGGCCAGTAACTGTCAGGTTAGGCTGTGAATTCTATTTACAGCATGTACAGTACTCATCAGTTCCATGAATTGAATAAACACTGTTTGACAAATTATGTTAGTGACGCACCTCCACATACAGAATCCCACACTCTTTCTTGGCTGTTTAAACAACAATAATAATAAAAATAATAATTTAAAGGGACAACTCAAAATTGGAAGATACTACAAAACAACATGTACTGTATAGGACCAATGGCATTTTTAAAAGATAACCATTTCAACCTGAAATGGGTCAAAATAAAAACATTTGCGGTTTTCTAATGTCTTTTCTCTCTAGAGAGAAAATGCTGTAAATGTAAATGAAGAGAAACTATGGTTGAAGGAAGTCACGAAAAAACAACAATGAAATAACGTGTAACAGAAAAGAAAATTGTGTAACAACATTACAAAGCAGATCTGACCAATATGTTTGACATGTTTCAATTATGAGGTTAGCATAGCATGAAAAAACAAGAACTACTGGAGATGGGACAAATGATGGGACAAAACCTCAATAAAACGGAATAGGCAGCACATAAAGCTAAATAAAGCAACAATGTAAAATCAAGCACATAATTCGAAGATGGGGTACAGAACAGTGGTCGTTCATGTGAGTTTGAAAAGAGGTTTTCAATGCAAGACTACTAACTACACTTAATATCTTTCTTGGCTTGGAAACATACGGATCTGTAGAGGATTTAAACAACTTGAAAGAATATTACAACAAAGTCGACATCTTGTGTCTACCTCTCTCTTTGGCATTTATGGACACATCTTTTTTTTCTAAGTACATCTCTATCAACCCCCAAAACAGTTCTCTATGACAGGGACCAGGTGAGGATAACAAAAAAATAACTGTAAAGCTAAACACATAAAGAAACACTGAAAGGTGGGTTTCATGCTATAATCTCATGGATGTGATCAGCACAGGACTGTGAAAAGTCAAACGACTGTAAATCAGCAGTACCCTGCCAAAGATACCCCTGAAATATCACATCTCTGAAGGTACAGCTGTAGTGACTTAAGCGCTTACAGTAAAAGTACTTCACACATAAGCATTCATCAGTCTGTTCATTCTTACAGTTAGAGGTTGAACAACACTGTTGAGCCCACATCCAAAGCATGAACTAGCCTACAAGATTTTGGGTGTAAATACCACAACATGGCTTTACTTCATATAGATCCTCCATTAATTCATTTATTTGGCAGCTAACCTCCGCATGTTGATGTTAAAGAAGTATCTAAGCAGATTTTCCCCCTTCGTTTTTGATGAACGGTTGACTAAATGAAGGACCACCTAAGAGCACAGCAAATGAGAACAAATGTGTTAGTGTTTCCCCACCTTGAGCGGATGTAGTCTGAGGTTATGGTTTGTTTTTGGCAGCTATTCTCTCATAGGAGTATATACACAAACAGCGTCCTTACACTGTACACATTCAATATAGATATTCATATCTACTAAATATATATATATATATTTATACCCATACATATAGATATACAGAACATATCTATCTCAGAAGCATACACATACAAACACTGTGGCTCCTTAGAAAGCACAAAAACAAACAAAAAAACAAACAGAAAAACCTAAAATACAGCAACGTTCTTGTTCAGATCAGCACATTATACAGTCAATTAAAAAATACTATGGGAAAAAATGGCAACATGACTATGACTTGAACTACCTTTCTTCGAAATTAATAATTAAATGGCAAAATCAAAACATTACCTTTTGTGTAACGAGTGCTTGCTTTTTGATCGTTTTCCTGTAACTTCTTTCCGGAAAGCTCTTTCCTCTCCTCTTGAGAGAAATTTCATCCCCCCATCATAACTATTAACACTGCTCTTCATAAGGCTGTCTACCAGGAGAGGACTCAGTTCACTTTCAATTCAGTGAATATAGGAAATACAGAGCAAATATAGGGAATACAGGAAGGTGGTCACAGCCAAGAAAGGCATCTATTATCAGCAAATAGATGATTTTATACTTTAATAGATTGAATTAGAAGTGATCCCCCCTGGTTTATAGCCCTAATGCTACACAGGACAGAAAAATAGACATTTATGAGGCTTAATTTCTTCATGCAACACTACAGGTGCCACAGTTATGTCAAAAAGTTCATGTCACGCTTTATATAAAACCCAGGATTCTGCCTATACTGGGAGACAGACATACTATAGTACAAATATACAGGTTCCTCTTAGTTTGCATGCAGGGTCCAGACAACAAAAATAAAACTTACAGTACACATCACCATAGGATGAATGGCGTGCCTGTCTACTCAGATCAATTCACTACTGTGACATATACTTTTCTTATGATGCAGCCAAATATAAATCACATGGTACAGTAGTGACGACTGTACCTCGTATTCTCTGTAGAGCATTCTGCAGCGCTGCTTAGACTTAGTATTGTGCATTGCAGATCTAATCAACAATTTATACTGATTTTCCTTTGTTTTGTTTTTCTGAGACCAGTGCAACAAATGTGTTTAGATTGCTGTGTGTGTATTACCCCCGACCCTTGCTGGGTCAGCGGGACTGGAGTCTACAGTAGCATTATTTTAGGCGGTTATGCATGACAGAGAGTGTGTCCGCTTTCGGAACACATCAGTGTCTTTATATTAAAAAGCAAGTGTCCGTTGGCAGCATGCAGGACAGCAGGTTTCGAGGAATAAGTCACGTCTCATTGGCTAACAGAGTCCGGTCTTATTGGCTGATGTGATTACAAGCTCTTTTCTCATTGGCTGGCGCGTACAGGAAGTCATTGGTTAACACACACTAGGAAGTTCAAGTCTTGTTGGCTGATCCGGAGGAGCGGCGCAGCTTCATGGACATGCGGCTCTTACTAGTCCGAGGAGACATGGGGGACGCTGAGTCGCTCCCTGCCTCCCCCAGAGCCGGACTTTCTCCCCGATGGATCTCTGGGCAGGAGCCTGGAAGGGGAGGGAGGAGTGGGGGGGGGGGGGGGGGGGGGGGGGGG